>VDFB02271358.1:277896570-278081472 GCA_007258455.2 Sequoia sempervirens
TATAGGTCCTAGGATGTTGTTCATTTCTCATATTTTGTAAAAATTGTCAAAAGCTTAAAATTAGGTAGATGAAGTGTCATTAGGGTGTTTTGTAAACAAAGTAATCAAAAGGTAGTTGAAAATGGTTAGTTTTGGTTGAAAATGTATAAATAAACCCTCCAAAACTGGAATTGGGGGTTAGAGACATCATTTTTGAAGATTGATGAATGGAAACCTTAAATGTTGTGCATTTTCTGATTTTCACATTGTTTCTAGATTGAAGTTGTGATTTGTACGGCTTGGTATGGACTCAAATAATGGAGTATAATATATGTATGGAAATATATCTATTTCTAGTTTCCAATTCTTTTTGTCTCATTGAATTTTATCAAGTTTTTTGGAAGATATGATTATTTTAGTGATACTGCCTATTCTAACAATACTGTGCAGAATTTACAGTCTAAAAAATGTGATGGTACGGAATTTAAATTCTATATTTTGGATCTAAAACCAATTTTATTTTGTTTCCATATGAATCTAATTTCATTTGATTCAATTCTCATAAAATTTCATTAAGATTTGAATAAGTTATGAACATTTTTGTGAGGGCAGGTCTGAACCCTACCCAGGGTTTAGAGTTTTGGGAAAAACACAATAACTTTCATTTCCACCATTGGATCTTCATAAGAATTGGAGGAAAAGTCTATAAATATGTTTTATTCAATCTCACCAAAGAGATTGGCTTCATTATGTATTTTGTAGAAGTTATTAATGACTATTCATTGCACTAAATTGTGGGCTGCCATAGTTATGTTTCCAATGTGATATACAATGCCAAATATCATGTGTTATACAAAGATTGTTTTGAATTAATATTGAAGTTTGTGAGATGTGTTGTAAATCCTCCTAGCTATGCATTAGTTCCCTTTGACCAGTTTTATTTCTTCCTAGGCCACTAGTACCATCGTAGCCTTTAGCCTTCATTATGTCATAACCCTTGCCATATTTTTGAACTAGTAATGGGGGTAGTGCGACAGTATCCTTATAGATCCATCCTGTAATGTCAGCAAGGTCTTCATTACTCATGTATCCCCACTTGATAAAAACTATTTTCGATGGAACTTTGAAAGTTTCTTGGGGTTCCATTCTAAAACATGGTCAACCATATATCTTTGGAGAGTTGGGTATTGTTGTTATGTTGTATGTTGTATTTAGTTTGAACTCTCCGCAGTCGAGGTCCTAGATTTTGATAGTGGATTCACTCTTAGGGTTTGCCAGAGGTGGTGGTGTACCGAAAGACATGGATGGAGCAAATGTAGAAAAAGATGTGAGTGTGGATGGATCAATGTATTTGGATGACAAGGAGCCAGGTGCTTCCCGATTAATAGGCACTCAGTTTTCTGAAATACCCCTAAGATTGGTACAATATTGGAAAGGGTCAAGGTCTCCGTATATGGTTATTTCTGTGCTGTCAGATGGAAACTTTAGGCATTGGTGATATGTGGATGGAACGGATTTTAAGGCATGAATCCATGGATGGCCAAGCAAGATGTTATATGGTAGTTCCAAATCCAAGACCTGGCAGGTTGTTTCCACAATTACTAGTCCCACTCTGGTAGGGAGAGAGATAATGCCACATGAAGAGCGTTCCTCATCATCATATGCTTTGATCACTATACTCTTTGTTATATCTACGCACACATCAGAGAACCCTAGAGCCTTAACCAGTTTGAGGGAGCATATGTTCAATCCTGCTCCACCATCTACTAAAACTCGTCTAACTTTGTGCTTGTGGACAAAAGTTTCTATGTGCATTGCATCATTGTGGTTGGTTTTAGGTGATGAGTAATCATGCTTCGAGAAGGTGACGTGGGGAGGAGTAGTGAGATATCCCACCATGGTTTCAAATTGATTAACATCAATGTCCTTGGGGACCAACGACTCTAGCAGGGTTTTATCTAGGATATCTTTGTGTGTGGGAGATATACGAAGTAGCTCAAGTATAGATATTTGTGTGGGGGTCTTTCCTAGCTGGTCGATGAGGTTGAATTGACTTTTGGGTTTCCATTGCTTTGTGGTCAAGACAGGTTTTGGTTGTTTATTAGATGGGCCAGGTATGGTTATTTTGGTTTGTCTAGTGGGAGGTGGACCAGCTATAGCGACCTTGCCACTGTGAGTAGTAGCATTACATTGGGGTGCTCTCCTAACCGTAATGGTATTGATGTATTCATTATCAGTTCGTACATTATTTATAATTGGTCCACTAGAATAATCATACTTGGATCGGGCAAAGTTATCTTGATTATTGTTTGTCTGTGGACCTGAGGTGGAAGCATTATGAGAACCATGATCCTATAGCGGATTCTTGTGGATAGTATGATCTGAATTGGAGGCAAATTGAGACCCGCCTACTTAAATGATACAACTTTTCATAAGATCTTATACTAGATTTTTCAATTGTTGATAGTTAAAGGTTGTATGTCCTTTTGCTCAATGGCATTTGCAAAATGCATTGTCATTCCACCATGCTGGTTTGACTTGTCCTGGGTCATAAGGTTTTGGTTCCTGAAGTGTGATGATGCCAGTCTAGATGCATTTCTTGAGGATTTCCTCAATGGGTTCCCCCAAAGAGGTGTATGTGCGACCTTTAGGAAATTGTCTCATTTGATAGTATTGTCCCTAATTGTTTTGACCACTTGTGATGTTTGAAGGAACATTGGGAGGAGGTGTCAATGTTGTTGCTGGTTTGTTTTGTTGTTGAACCCCTTTTAGGGCCAATACAAGACCCACAATGTTTACAGTCTTGGCATCAACAACACCGTCATTTGTAACATGCTTATTTTTTACCCAATATTTGTTTTTTTCAGTGGGTGGATTGACATTTGTGTTTTTGGGACCGTACCTCAGTTCTCCCTTTGCGATAAGGGATTTCTCAATCTGGACCCCTTTTTCAACTAAGTCTGTGAAGTTTGTGCAACAATGTATTTGCAGTGTATATTTTAGGGGCCCAAGGAGTGTTTGCATGAACATGTCAACCTTTTCCCTTTCAAGTATGTCAATATGACATCGACTAGCTAGACTTCTCCACTTTTGAAAGAATGGGATGAAAGTATCAGCAACATCCTCTTGCGTGAGATTACACAAGCTAGTGATAGAGGTATCCATGTCAATGTTGTACGCGTAATTTTTTATGAATTTTTGTTTAAGCTCATCCCATGTTTGGATATCCTTTTGGTTGGAAAACCATTCAAGGGCTTGACCTACTAGACTTTTAGAGAAAAGTCTCATCAAGTATGTTTGTTCATAAGTGATGTCCATACAATTAGTTGCAAATTCGCGAACATGTTCAATGGGGTTTGTCTTGCCTCTATATTTTGTGAAGTTGGGTGACACATATCCTAGAGGAAATGGAGGCATATATAAGCTCATGTCAAATGGGTATACGTTTAGATCATATTATATTTCTGATTTCTTGTCTGATGCGTATATGTTTTGGGTAGTTTTCTCTACACCCATCAATCTTGTTTGTAAGGCATCCATAACAGGATCATTTGTGTTTCCGTACATTGGATTGCTTCATACACCATAGGTTCCTATTTTTTGTGTGTGAATATTGGTGTATTATGGCAATATGGATTGTTGTGATATGTATGATGTGTGTAGATTGGCATGTTGTTGGTACTGAAAGTTAGGGTTGGGTGTATGTTGGTGAGTATGAATGTGGGATGAGTAGGTTGGAATATGTCCCCCAACCATGTGTGTCATTATTTGGGGAACATGGTGACTAGGAACATTGTGATGTGCCAATAAGGCCATAGGTTGTGTTATTTGGCCACCTTGTCCAAATTGTTGGGTTTGAACAAGGGGAATGTTTGCATTTGGTCCTTGGGAGGCAATGACATTTGAATGTGCTGGCATGTTAACATGTTGTTGTTGTCCTTGGGTAAAGATATGTCCTTTGCCTCCTCCTAAAGGGTTGTGTGATATATTGATGAGTGGATGTGTCGAAGGTGTACTCCTGGTATTGGATGTGGTTGTCAAGGGGGAATTAATGTGACTTGATGATGCCCCCATGGCATTTACCATAGTGGTAAAGAGAGGATTGGATTAACCCACCCACATTGTTGAGAAGCCAAGAGTGGTTCTAGCCAATTGTGATAGTATCATAGATGTTGTGGGCATTGTGGACAATTGTGATCCTCCAATGGATGTTGTGTTTATTGAGTTGGAGGTGTTTGGGACATTGGGAGTAGCATGCACGGTCATTGTGGTGTCAAAAAAGGTATTACTCGTAGTGTTTGGAGGTTGACACTGTGTGACATGTTATGCATGTTGTTGACATTAGGGTCAGGAGGTGTTAATTGTATTGTGGTAATGTTGAACCCTTGGGATAATTTGGCCCCTTGACTCAAGAGTATGGCCAAGTATCTATCTCTATCACAAAGGACCATTGTTTCAACGAATTGAGGGGCCTTTGCATCTTGTGCTGCTACCTCTAAGTTTTCCTCAAGTATTTGATCATACTCATCTTTATGCAAGAATGGTTCTAATGGACTATTTGATGAGGGTGGTGTCGTCATTAGAGGTTGATTGTTTGTACTTCCAAATGGATCATCAAAGATCCAGTTTGGGTCATACGTTGGATTGTTGATAGTGGACGTGGGGTTTTGTTGAAAGTTTTCCATTTGTCATTATTGTTTTTGAAATCTAGTTTCCACCATGAAATGAGATTGCTCAAATGAAAAATGACAACTAAATGTAGTGATGACACTATGTAAGGTCTAAGTTCGAAATGACGACTCGGATGACTAATGTTTTTGGATTTTTGTGAATAGGATATGCAATGTGTAGACTTAAGATGTAATTTGAGACAAGGGTACCTAAGTACTTCTAAGCTCAAACTTTGTTTTCAATTTTGGTTACTAAAGGACTTTGTTGAAAATGACAAGGTGACAAGGTCTAAATGACTAGTGAATTTTCCTAAGTAGACTTTTGAGTTGGAAAATATCACAAAAGAGGACAATGACTAAAAAGGGGTTTGATAACTTAGTCCAAGAGAGCCTAATTTTGAAAACAATGATGTTGCAAATTGTGCTAAGATTTGCCTAATCCTAAGCATGCAAAATGTGAACCTAGGGACAGCCTAATGCCAAATGTATGCAACTAAAAGAAAAATGAAGGATGAAACCTATGGTGACAAATGAAAACTAATGGACAAAGTTTTGAGCAATTTTAGAATTGGTTTTTGATAGGATTCCTTTGGAAACTATGTTTGAAAAAATACTGACAAAGTGTGGATTCAGATTTAGATCTATTTTAGGGTTTGATTCATGATAGGCAAATGCGTCATTTGAAGCTACGAATGCGTCACAGTTTATCAAATGCGATTTTTTTTTGCGATTGCAGCTTTTGGACTGTCAGATGCAATTCAGTTTTGCATATGCAGCTTTGTAGTGTTTAGAAGCATCATGACACATACAGATGCGGTGTTTTAAATTTCAAATGTAGTTTAACAGAGCAATTGCGGTGTAAAAAATTGATTATGGTTCAATAGATGTGACACAGTTTTGTTTCAAATTGATTTTCTTGTCGTTTTGATTACAACTTTGATCTGTTTGGTGTTGAATGTTTTGTTTAGAACTATGATGAAACCAAAAATCACTTGACAAAAATAGTGTTTTGAATGTAACCAATCACACATCAGATAAGCACAATCCTAGGTTAGGCTAGGATAGTATTCACTAGATTCCATGCGGGTTTCCCCAACCGCATATTTGTAGCGTGTGAATTCAGAAGCTTGGCTACACGGGCTCCCAGTTACAGTGCACTCTCTTCTCAGGCCAACCAAGCTTCCAACCCCCATGAAACTCCCATGGTAGGTTGATCACCTCTACTACAAACTGTGAAAGTGTGGATGCCTTCACATCGACCAGTGTTGCATTAGTAAATAGAGGGTTTTTGGCTTACTACACAAAGGTTTTTAGTTCAGGTCCCCCGTTCGAGTGGCCATACATGGGGAAAGAGATTAATCACCATTAAGGTGGCACTCTAGCCTAAAGAGGTTAAGCTCAATAAGGTTTAAGAGAGTACAACTCGGCCCATATGACACATTTGCACTTGCAATCTTAGGTTTTCCCTTAAGATTTATATTTATATACCGGGCGTGGGTAGCTTGGCTTTAGCTCCATTTCTAGTTTGAGTCATGTTGGGGTGATGAAATCCCCAGGCAAGCCCAATTTCTAGAGTTGGTAACCATTTCTCTTACACCCAGGATCGCCTGAAAGTGCAAGGGGAGAGGACACTCTGATATACCAAATTGTTAGGTAAGAACAAATAAAAACGAGTTTGGGTTTTTGATCACCAAGTTTTCACAAGGTGAGAGCATACTCCCCTATCATTTTACAAACACATTCAAACAAAGAAAGCATAGGTTCATTTTAATTGCACCAAATAAAATGTGAGTTACACTACTAAAAATGCAAACACATTGTTTTGATGTTTGGCCTTTGACAATCGAACTTGCAAGAGGATCCATTAGTAATTTAGTGTTTGTCTTCAACCCACAAAGAGTAACCACCAACAAGTTGTAAATTTTGATTAGTAATAGAAATCCTATGCTAGGAAGAATGCAGGAAATAATCAGGTTAAAAAGAAATGCAAAAAATAGCAAAAAATTGAATGTAAAATAATAGAAAATCTTACCAGACAATTGCATCACGACAGAGCGATTGCATCACTATTTGTATTAGATGTGTCTCGATATTTCAAATGCAGCTTTCCTAAGGTCGATTGTGTCATGATAGAGAAATTAAAGCTTTTCTGTTGTCAGATGCATCACGACGCATCAGATGCGTCACGATTTTAAAAAAAATGGTTGCGTCACTCTATACTTGTACCTACAAAATAGCAAAAAATACAAAAAAACGTATAGATATCTTTGTGTGCAGAAGAGTTCAAACTAAATATAGCATACAACATTTCAAACCTTGTTCTGAGCTACTAGAGGTTTCCAAGTGCACCTCTTTGATTTATCACTTCTATTCTATTGTGTATTCATTTCTAGGTCATTTACTTAAGGTTTGCAAAGCATTAGGTTTTGTCATTAGATCTTGCATGTTACTTGTCTTTCCAAGCCCTAGCTTGGTGGTGAGCTCCCTTTTCATCTCTAAACATACCCTAGGACACCCTGTTGCAAGATATCTTTCCATTTTCTACATTTAGATTGAGATCTCTAGGGTTTCCTTGAATGAAACAAGAGAGAAATAGGTCTAGGACCATACCCTAGTGCTCCATCTCCTAAAAGGTGGGGCTACCTATTTTTGTTGTTATAAATATATTTTCTTCCTTTGTTGCATCTACCTCTTGTCTCATACATGTCTAATGTGGGATAGGAAACAAAAGAAGAAGAGGATGAAAAGTTAGAGGGAGCAAAGTTATTCCATTTTGTAGGTGATTGTTATGTACTTATGTTCCTTTTTGACTACTACTAGGTATGTGTAGGATCATTATGGAAAAAATAGGCCCTTAAGTGGAAAAAAATTCAGAAAAATTAGAGTTAGGAAACTTGACGTAAAAATTTGAATAAGTTATCTATATTATTTCAAAAATATGTAAGAATAAAATATGTAGAAAATTGAATGTAGTTTCTAAACTACTAGGTTTTCTTAAGGAAAAATAAATCTATTTGGTGAAAACTTTAAATTTTAATGTAGTAGTACTTGAATTTCAAGGAAAAAATAAGTAGGTGTCTATCTGACCACCCTAACCACAATAAAATGATAATATTTTTTTGTAAGTTTTTAGATATAAGTAGAGGATTCATGTCTTGATGTGATGCATATTTTTTAATAATTTTTTTCCAAGTAAATAATTAATTGTGAATTTTTTATTACAAATTTTAAAAATATTAAAAACTTGAATGTCTGACCACCTTAACTTGGTCAAAACTTCATGAAATTCAATTTTTATTTTTTTAATCCTATAGCATGTGAAGCATAGAATATGACACATGTTTTGGATTCAAAAAATGTGATATTTTTTGAAAGCTATAGATGTTTTCAATCAACGTATCAATCAAGACTTTAGTCATAATTCAAATTGAGAATGAATAATAATTACTAATTAAATTCAAAGCAAAGCATAATTTATATTGGTGGAAAGCTAAGAATCTCCATTAAAAACTCTTTTCATTTCATCAATTTTGAGTGAATTTTTTTTTTTCAGCCACATACTCATCATATTGCAACTTTTTTGGCCCATCATGATCCTGCACATACCCTACTACATAATTGAAGATGGAGTGTGGTTCCTTTTTTTAAGCTTTGGCATAAGTTCCTTCCATCTATCCTTAGAAAAAATGAGTGCCTCTTTAATTTATATTGGTACAAGTTCTTAGAACTTCTTGTAATCTTTTTTCCTACAATCCATTATTTTCTCTTCCACTTCCTCTCTCTCTATAAGATTTATCCATTTATTCACCACTCTTTCTAGGTCTCTTGATTCTTCCCTAAATTGAAGATTGAGAAATGGGGATTGTTGGAGCATGGATAAGATCAAGTTCAATTTTATTTTTTATCATGGATGGGATTTTTGTGCCTATTGCACACACACCCCATTCATATCGGGAAACCCCTCATTTTGTTTCACCTCCGTCGAGTTGGTTTGTATTTTCCTTAGGTTTTTGCCCCTTTTTTTGCACTTAAAATGGTTATATTCCTTAAAAACTTCTAATTCATCTTGGAAATATTCATTCACCTAAGTTTCATGAAGTTTCAACCATTTGCAAAAATCACTTTGTGGGCTTATGTCCATTAGAAGTCATTTTGTACTTGGCCGCTTGTAGGTCTGCCACTACAAGTTTCCCTTGGTGGACTTCTATCTATGCCTTGCTATTGCTAGTATCAATTCTCTCACATCCACTTGTAGTGGACTTCTCGCATGCAGATTCCACATCCATATCTTTCAATCAGGTCCTCACCAAATGTCCTTCACTAGTCGCGTTTCTGCATGGCCACCAACATGTGCCCCACCATACATGTAATTAATGTTGGAATTAATGGTGGGATTGTCTATAAATATGGCCCTCCCTAGCTATCATTTTAACTTGAAGGTTTCAAAATTCAAGAGAGAGAATTGCATTCCTGTGATATAGGGGAATTCTCTACTCACAAATTCTCCTTGCTCAGAGATCCTCGCGAGGTGAACTACCCTATATTACCTCAATGGAACAGTGTAGAAGTTCTAGAATCCAAAAGAGAAGATCACAGAGGGTCTTTGGATAAACTGATAGGCTCTTAGCAAAAGGATGTTAGTGCAGAAATCAGATGAAAGCACATCGCGCATGCGTCTCAGAGGTGCGCAGGCATCTCGTACAGATCAGAGAATGATTTGATCATAAAAACACCTAAAGTGACTACTTCTACTCCAAATGTTAACACAAAAGAGTACAGTAAAATAATAGAAAGTGATAAGACTAAGGTAAAGAGATAGAAGTGACAAAGATAAGGAGAAGAAAGGAAATACTTACAACTGTGTGAGTGATGAAACCTCCACCGAGTAAATGTCTTCAAAACCTACAAGAGTGATATCTAGAGAGAATGATGGGGCCGTATAGGGGTTTTCCTCAGTCAAACCCTTAGTTTGGTGTTTCCACCTCCATAGAAAACCAAGAAGATAAAGAAAGATTGTAAAGTGTGTGGTGAAAGCAAAACCCACTCAGGAGTAGAACTCACACCACAAATAAGTGTGTGAACAAAGAAAACCTCGCTTGAGGAGGATAACCTGTATCATGAATAAGCGTGTGTTAAAAGAAAAACCCGCTCGAGGAGGAGAACCCGTATCACAAAGTAAATGCACAAATAGTAGGGGATATGGAATCCCAAGATGCTCACAAGCATGAAAATGAGGGAGATGAAGTAAATGTGCAAATAGTAGGGGATATGGAAGCTTGAGAGAGCTCAAAGTTGCTACAAAAGTTGTATAGAATATGTGTAAGCAAGTGATGGAATGAAAATAAAAATTGGAAAAATGGAGCTAATTATGGAGAAAAAGTCCCTCAAATGAAATGAAAAAGTGACTTTTAAGGAGGGAAAAGAAGCTTCCCAAGCCGTTTCAAACAATCCTGAGCCGTTTCCACTGAAAAACTTAGGTGACAAGTGGAAAACATGCATGGAAATAGTCATCTGAGCATCAAAATTTCATAGGATGCTAGCACGACATGTGGAAATTTGTGAGATGCGCTAGTGTCTGGACATGTCATGCTACAAAACAATGCTAACTAGAAAGGCACAAAGTCTGTTGCAAAGTTAACACGCAAGGGTGGCCACTAAAAAGGGGTGTTGGAGCATCTTGAGAGGGAAAGAGGTTGATGCAAGGGCTAAAATGAGCCTACTCAAGATGCTAAAGGAGTGAACACTAAAGTGGAAAAAAGAATGTAGGAGAAATTGCAAGGGTGCAATTTTTCTCTTATATAATCCCTTCGTGTGCAAAAGATTCAAAGACTTCATTGCTGGTTGTTTCCTCCAATATGCATGATTGAGGTATGTGTTAGATTTTTTATTGCTTGTCATTTTGGTGCTATCAATAAGTTGTAGGTTAGGGTTTAAGAAAAATCCATGAATTAAGGTTTAAACAAGGAAAAAAAAACCCTAGTTTTGAAACCCTCAAATTCTCTTTGTGGGTTTCCAATTGAGAAACATGCCCTGGAAATGTTGTTTGGATTAACAAAACTAATGGAGGCCTCATGCTCTTCGGCCCCACCCTTCAAAAGGCTATTGAAGTCAAAATGTTTATCATAGTGAAATGAAACCCTTGTTGAACTCCGCATGTGGGCCGCTTCCACCTTGTTTCCATTCCTTAACAACAAAACTTTCACAGTCTTCTGTTATACGAACTCTTCGCAACTCTCTGCCATGAACCACGAGTTTGAGCCTAAATGTTTATATCCCTTAGTTGAAGTACTGCTATGGGTTCACTCATGCAGACTACCTCGTGCAGATCTCTGCCTTGCTAACATCATTCCAAAATGATGAATTAATCATGGTTCCCCACCTCGTGAACCCCACTTTGTCTTTCCCTAGACACTTAAAACTAATTATCATTGGTATAAGCATAGACTTCAATGAATCTCTAGAATGTACTCATATGGAAAAGGAAAACTCATAAGTACCAAGGCCTTGGTGGGTCTGCCATTGTAGACCACCATCCATGGGAGGCTATCATTCCTTGGTTATTTGTTAGTGGCGAAACCCACACTACATTCTCACCTTGTTGAACCCATATCTAGCATTGCCGCTCAAAATGACAAATACTTAATCATCAGGGATCACTAGTAAAAGTGTCATAGTGGGTCCACTCATGCGGGCTACTATCTATGGAATGATGCTCATCCAAGGTAGTTGTCTAACAAAAAAGACTCAACAAAAACCTACCATATGGCCTCCACACTCCCAAATTCTACACTATACAAAATAACAAAGTTTTCAAATTAGGTAGCTTGACATTATTTGCCACATGTGCCCAAAATGAATACGCTAATATTGACTAAGAGACCTTGTGAGTCCTATAATGGAGAGCTCCATCTGTAGAATGTGATGAGGGCACAACCCGAGACATAGAAAATAAACCACAAATAAGAGAATAATTTTATTATTCAGAAAATGGAGCTTCTTGCATGCACATGATCTCAAATCCCCAATTTCTACAACACATGCAAGCTATAGAATGCTATAGAATAACCCTTTCACAATATGCGAGCTTGTCCCCAAAAAGTTATCAAAAAATTAGAAAACCCGCCCATAAATATAGCTCCCCATTAGTTTGGAGCCAAAATTACATTCAAATTGAGTTTAGGCAATTTGGTGCCAAAAATTTACAACATGAAGTTCAAATTTCAAAAGAGAATTTGCAATAGAATCTTCTAGAAAGTGTGCCAACTTCTGAGGGCCATAACTTTTGATCCTGGACTCTGATTCGTGAACCGTTTGAACTGATGGAAAGGTCTCAAAGTCAAGAACGCACTCAAAATCTGCTACGTTGATTTCAACAAGTATTGGGGCTAATCCAAGAGCTCTAAGTTCCTCAAATCCCACTCGAAATATTTTTAGGTGCAAATCCTTACTTCAACCCTTGCAGTTTCTTCAACAGATCTAACTCGTAGTCCACTGGTATGAACTGCTTCTTCAGTTTCTCTACCATGCAATCCCATATGGTGATCTTGACTTTTACTCTTTGATTTCTTTCCAACTGGACCTCTTTGTACCAAATACTAGCATGGCCCTTCAACTTCATTTTTGCAAAATTAACCTAATCTGGGTCCTCTATTTCCTCATACTCAAAATATTCTTCTAGCTCATTGATCCAATCAATCAATTCTCCCAGGTTCAGACTTTCAGAATAACTAAGGACTTCTGCTCTAGGTCTTTTCTCGATCTCTAAAATGGCCTTTATTAGCCACATTTGGTCTTGATCAATTTCTTCTTCTTCCTCTTCTACATCTGCACCTTCTTCCTCTCCTTCATCCTCACTTTCCTCCCTCAGGTTTAACCCTCTTCTCAACTGTTCTTGTAACACATCAACTTGTCTCTGGAGGGCCGCCAATGCATCTCTTCCACTAGCATCTATACTGCGTCAACTACCTTTGGCACCACCACGCATACCAGGCATCACTCTTGGAGGTATCTTTCTTGACCTCAACCCACAACCACGGTCCTGGTGCAAACTGCCTCATGATTGGCAGTCTGTCCACACCCTCAAGAAAAACCCGCTCTGATACCACTTTATGAAGCCACAACCCGAGACACAAAAAATAACCCACAAACAAGAGAATAATTTTATTATTCAGAAAATGGAGCTTCTTACATGTAGAGGATCTCAAATCCCCAAGATCTACAACACATTCAAGCTACAGAATGCTACAAAATAACCCCTTCGCAATATGTGAGCTTGTCCCCAAAAAGTTACCCAAAAATTAGAAAACTTGCCCATAAATAGAGCTCCCCATTAGTTTGGAGCCAAAACAACATTCAAATTGAGTTTAGGCAGTTTGGCGCAGAAAATTTACAACATGAAGTTCAAATTTCAAAAGAGCATTTGCAATGTTATCTTCTAGAAAGTGTGCCAACTTCACAGGGCCATAACTTTTGATCCGGGACTCCGATTCACGAACCGTTTGAACCATTGGAAATGTTTCGAAGTAAAAAACGTGCTTAAAATTTGCTAAGGCAATTTTAGAAAAATTCAAAGCTGATCCGAGAGCTCTAACTACCTCAAATCCCACTCGAAATATTTTTAGGTGCAAATCCTTGCTTCAACCCTTGCAATTTCTTCAACAGATCTAACTCATAGTCCACTAGTATGACCTGCTTCTTCAGTTTCTCTACCATGTGATCTCATCTGGTGATCTTGACTTTTCCTCTTCGATTTCTTTCCAACTGTACCTCTTTCCACCAAATACTAGCATGGCCCTTCAGCTTCATTTTTGCAAACTTAACTCGATCTGGGTCCTCTATTTCCTCATACTCAAAATATTCTTCTAACTTGTTGATCCAATCAATTAATTCTTCTGGGTTCAGACTTCCAGAATAACTAGGGACTTCTGCTTTAGGTCTTCCCCAGATCTTCGAAATGGACCTTATTAGCCACATTTGGTCTTGATCAATTGCTTCTTCTTGCTCTTCGACATCTGCACCTTCTTCCTCTCCATCCTCACTTTCATCCCTCAGGTTTAACCCTCTTCTGAACTGCTCTTGTAACGCATCAACCTATCTTTGGAGGGCTGCTAGTGCATATCTTCCACCAACATCTCTGCAACCTCGACCACCTCTGCCACCACCACACCTACCAGGCATCACTCTTGGAGGCATCTTTCTTGACCTTGACCCACAACTAAGTACTAGTGCGAACTACCTCATGATCGGCGGTCTGTCCACACGCTCAAGGAAAACCCGCTTTTATACCAATTGATGAAGGCACAACCCGAGACACAGAAAATAACCCACAAAAAAGAGAATAATTTTATTATTTAGAAAATGGAGCTTCTGACATGTAGAGAATCTCAAATCCCCAAGTTCTACAACACATGCAAGCTACAGAATGCTACAGAATAACCCCTTCGCAATATGCGTGCTTGTCCCCAAAAAGTTACCCAAAAATTAGAAAACCTACCCATAAATAGAGCTCCTCATTAGTTTCTAGCCAAAACAACATTCAAATTGAGTTTAGGTGGTTTGGTGTCAAAAAATTATAACATGAAGTTCAAATTTTAAAAGAGCATTTGCAATGGTATCTTCTAGAAAGTGCGCCAACTTTTTGGGGCCATAATTTTTGATCTGGGACTTCGATTCGCGAACTATTTGAACCCTTGGAAAGGTTTCGAAGTCAAGAATGAACTCTAGATTTGATAAGCCAATTTTGGCAAGCTTCAAAGCTGATCCGAGAGCTCTAAGTGCTTCAAATCCCACTTGAAATATTTTTAGGTGCAAATCCTTCCTTCAACCCTTGCAATTTCTTCAATAGATATAACTTGTAGTCCACTGGTATGAACTGCTTCGTTAGTTTTTCTACCATGTGATCCCATCTAGTGATCTTGACTTTTCTTCTTCAATTTCTTTTGACCTGGACCTCTTTCCACCAAATACTGGCATGGCCCTTAAGATTCATTTTTGCAAACTTAACCCGATCTGGGTCCTCTATTTCCTCATACTCAAAATATTCTTCTAACTCATTGATCCAATCGATCAATTCTTCTAGGTTCAAACTTCTAGAATAACTGGGGACATCTGCTCTGCGTCTTCTCCCGATCTTTGAAATGGCCCTTATTAGCTGTATTTGGTCTTGATTAATTGCTTCTTCTTCCTCTTCTACATCTACATGTTCTTCATCTCTTTCATCCTCAATTTTCTCCCTAAGGTTTAACACTCTTCTCAACTCCTCTTGTAATGCATCAACCTATCTCTAGAGTGCTGCTAGTGTATCTCTTCCACCAGCATCTCTCCTGCCTCGACCACCTCTAGCACCACCATGCCTACCAGGCATCAATCTTGGAGGAATCTTTCTTGACCTTGACCAACAACCACGGTACTAGTGTGAACTGCCTCACATTCGATAGTCTTTCCACACACTCAAGTAAAACCCGCTCTGATACCACTTGATGAAGGCACAACCTGAGACATAGAAAATAACTCACAAAGAAGAGAATAATTTTATTATTTAGAAAATGGAGCTTCTTACATACAGAGGATCTCAAATCCCCAAGTTCTACAACACATGCAAGCTATAGATCACTATAGAATAACCGCTTCGCAATATGCGAGCTTGTCCCCAAAAAGTTACCCAAAAATTAGAAAACTCGCCCATAAATAGAGCTCCTCATTAGTTTGGAGCCAAAACAACATTAAAATTGAGTTTATGCAGTTTGGCACCAAAAATTTACAACATGAATTTCAAATTTCAAAAGAGCATTTGGAATGGTATCTTCTAGAAAGTGCGCCAACTTCCAAGGGCCATAACTTTTGATCTTGGACTTCGATTCGCGAACTGTTTGAACCATTGGAACGGTTTTGAAGTCAAGAACACACTCCAAGTTTGCTAAGCTGATTTTTGCAAGTTTCAAAGCTAAACCAAGAGCTCTAAGTGCCTCAAATCCTACTTAATTTTTTTTTAGGTGCAAATCCTTACTTCAACCCTTGCAATTTCTTTAACAGATCTAACTCGTAGTCCACTGGTATGAACTGCTTCTTTAGTTTCTCTACCATGCAATCCTATCTGGTGATATTGACCTTTCCTCTTTGATTTATTTCCAACTGGACCTCTTTCCACCAAATACTAGCATGGCCCTTCAGCTTCATTTTTGCAAACTTAACCTAATCTAGGTCCTTTATTTCCTCATACTCAAAATATTCTTCTAACTCGTTGATCCAATCGATCAATTCTTCTGGGTTCAGACTTCTAGAATAACTGGAGACTTTTGCTCTGCATCTTCTACTGATCTTTGAAATGGCCCTTATTAGCTGCATTTGGTCTTGATCAATTATTTCTTCTTCCTCTTCTACATCTACACATTCTTCATCTCTTTCATCCTCACTTTCCTCCCTCAGGTTTAACCCTCTTCTCAACTACTCTAGTAATGCATCAACCTATCTGTAGAGGGCTGCTAGCGCATCTCTCCCACCTCGACCACCTCTATCACCACCTTGCCTACTAGGAATCTTTCTTGACCTTGACCCACAACCATGGTACTGGTGCGAACTACATCATGATCGGCGGTCTATCCACACGCTCAAGAAAAACCCGCTCTGATACCACTTGATAAAGGCACAACCCGAGACACAGAAAATAACTCACAAACAAGAGAATAATTTTATTATTTAGAAAATGGAGCTTCTTACATGCAGAGAATCTCAAATCCCCAAGCTCTACAACACATGCAAGCTACAAAACACTACAGAATAACTCCTTCACAATATGCGAATTTGTCCCCAAAAAGTTACCCAAAAGTTAAAAAACCCGCCCATAAACAGAGCTCCTTATTAGTTTGAAGCCTAAACAACATTCAAATTGAGTTTACACAGTTTGGCACCAAAAATTTATAACATGAATTTCAAATTTTAAAAGAGCATTTGCAATGGTATTTTTTAAAACATGCGCCAACTTGCCGAGGCCAAAACTTTTGATCTGGGACTCCGATTCGCGAACTGTTTGAACCACTGGAAAGGTTTCAAAGTCGAGAATGCGCTCCAAATTTGTTAAGCTAATTTTGGCAAGTTTCAAAGCTGAACCAGGAGCTCTAAGTGCCTCAAATCCCACTTGAAAGATTTTTAGGTGCAAATCCTTGCTTCAACCCTTGCAATTTCTTCAACAAATCTAACTCATAGTCCACTGATATGAACTGCTTCTTTAGTTTCTCTAACATGCGATCCCATTTGGGGATTTTGACTTTTCCTCTTTAATTTCTTTCCAACTGGACCTCTTTCCACTAAATACTGGCATGGCCCTTCAACTTCATTTTTGCAAACTTAACCCGATTTGGGTCCTCTATTTCCTCCAACTCTAAATATTCTTCTAACTCATTGATCCAATCCATTAATTCTTTCGGGTTCAGACTTCTAGAATAACTGGGGACTTCTTCTCTGCATCTTCTCCTGATCTTCAAAATGGCCCTTATTAGCTGCATTTAGTTTTGATCAATTACTTCTTCTTCCTCTTCTACATCTGTACATTTTTCCTCTGTTTCATCTTCACTTTCCTCCCTCAGGTTAAACACTCTTCTCAACTGCTCTTGTAATGCATCAACCTATCTCTGGAGGGCTGCTAGCACATCTCTTCCACCAGCATCTCTCCCACCTCGACCACCTCTAGGACCACCACACCTACCAGGAATCACTCTTGTAGGAATCTTTCTTGACCTTGACCCACAACCACGGTACTGGTGTGAACTGCCTCATGATCGGCAGTCTGTCCACATGCTCAAGAAAAACCCGCTCTAATACCACTTGATAAAAGTGCAACCCGAGACACAAAAAATAATTCACAAACAAGAGAGTAATTTTATTATTTAGAAAATGGAGCTTCTTACATGCAGAGGATCTCAAATCCCCAAGTTCTACAACACATGCAAGCTACAAAACACTACAGAATAACCCCTCCGCAATATGCGAGCGTGTCCCTAAAAAGTTACCCAAAAATTAGAAAACCTGCCATAAATAGAGCTCCTCATTAGTTTAAAGCCAAAACAACATTCAAATTGAGTTTAGGTAGTTTGGCACCAAAAATTTACAACATGAATTTCAAATTTCAAAAGAGCATTTGCAATGGTATCTTCTAGAAAGTGCACCAACTTCCCGGGGCCATAACGTGCTCAAAATTTGCTATGTCAATTATGAAAAGTTTCAGGTTGATCTGGGAGCTCTGAGTGCATCAAATCCCATTTGAAATATTTTCAGGTGCAAATCCTTGTTTCAACCCTTGCAATTTCATCAACAGATCTAACTCGTAGTCCACTAGTATGAACTGCTTCTTTAGTTTCTCTACCATGCAATCCCATCTAGTGATCTTGACTTTTCCTCTTCAATTTCTTTCCAACTGGACCTCTTTCCACCAAATACTAGTAAGGCCCTTCAATTTAATTTTTGCAAACTTAACCTGATCTGGGTCCTCTATTTCCTCATACTCAAAATATTCTTCTAGCTTGTTGATCCAATCGATCAATTCTTCTGGGTTCAAACTTCCGGAATACCTAGGAAGTGCTGTTATGGGTTTTTTCCTGATCTTCAAAATGACCCTTATTAGCCGCATTTTGTCTTGATCAATTGCTTCTTCTTCCTCTTCTACATCTGCACCTTCTTCCTCTCCTTTATTCTCGCTTTCCTCCCTCAGGTTTAACCATTTTCTCAACTACTTTTTTAACACATCAACCTGTCTCTAGAGGGCTGCTAGTGCATCTCTTCCACTAGCATCTCTGTGGCTTCGACCACCTCTGGTACCACCACACCTACTAGACATCACTCTTGGAGGAATATTTCTTAACCTCGACCCATAACCATGGTCCTAGTGTGAACTACCTCACATTCAGCGGTTTGTCCACATGCTGAAGAAAAACCTGCTTTGATACCACTTGATGAAGGCGCAATCTAAGACATAGAAAATAACCCACAAACAAGATAATAATTTTATTATTTAGAAAATAGAGCTTCTTACATGCAGAGGATCTCAAATCCGCGATTTTTACAACATATGTAAGCTACAAAACGCTATAGAATAACCCCTTTGCAATATGCAAGCTTGTCCCCAACAAGTTACCCAAAAATTAGAAAACCTGCCCATAAATAGAGCTCCTCATTAGTTTGGAGCCAAAACAACATTCAAATTGTGTTTAGGTGGTTCGGCACCAAAAATTTACAACATGAAGTTTAAATTTCAAAAAAGCATTTGCAATGGTATCTTCTAGAAAGTGTGTCAACTTCTCGAGGCCATAACTTTTAATCTGAGACTCTGATTCGTGAACCGTTTGAACCATTGGAAATGCCTCAAAGTCAAGAACATGCTCAAAATTTTCTATGCCCATTTCAGCATATTTTAGGGCTGATACGAGAGCTCTAAGTGCCTCAAATCCCACTTGGAAGATTTTCATGTGCAAATCTTTGCTTCAACCCTTTCAATTTCTTCAACAGATCTAACTTGTAGTCCAATGGTATGAACTGCTTCTTCAGTTTCTCTACCATGTGATCCCATTTGGTGATCTTGACTTTTTCTCTTTTATTTTTTTTCCAACTGGACCTCTTTCCACCAAATATGAAGTTGACCCAGATCTACCATCAGTAGTAAAACTATAGTTGCATCCATTTAAGCAGCAAAGTAAGGGTTAAGAGCATAGCTAATTCCATACCTAGATGACTTAGTTGATCCAGTTGTTGATCCAGTTCCAGATGATCTAAATACTGGCATGGACTTTCAGCTTCATTTTTACAAACTTAACTCGATATGGGTCCTCTATTTCCTCATACTCAAAATATTCTTCTAGCTTGTTGATCCAATAGATCAATTCTTCCGATTTCAGACTTCTGGAATAACTCAGGACTTTTGCTTTGGATCTTTTCTTGATCTTTGAAATGGCCCTTATTAGCCACATTTGGTCTTGATCAATTACTTCTTCCTCTTCTACATCTGCACCTTCATCTCCTTCATCCTCACTTTCCTCCCTCAGGTTTAACCCTCTTCTCAACTACTCTAGTAATGCATCAACCTGTCTTTGGAGGGCTGCTAGTGTATCTCTTCCACCAGCATCTCTACCACCTTGACCAACTCTGGCACCACCACACCTACTAGGCATCACTCTTGGAGGCATCTTTCTTGACCTTGAACCAGAACCAAAGTCCTAGTGCGAACTGCCTCACGATTGGCAGTCTATCCATACGCTTACGGAAAACCTGCTCTAACCACAAACAAGAGAATAATTTAATTATTCAAAAAATGGAACTTATTACATGTAGAGGATCTCAAATCCCTAAGTTGTACAACACATGAAAGCTGCAGAATGCTACAAAATAACACCATTGCAATATGTGAGCTTCTCCCCAAAAAGTAACCCAAAAATTAGAAAACCCGCCCATAAATAGAGTTCCTCATTAGTTTGGAGGAAAAACAACATTCAAATTGAGTTTAGGTGGTTTGGTGCAAAAAATTTACAACATGAAGTTCAAATTTTAAAAGAGCATTTGCAATGGTATCTACTAGAAAGTGTGCCAACTTCCCGAGGCCATAACTTTTGATCCGGGATACCAATTCATGAACCGTGTGAACCGTTCGAAAGGTCTCAAAGTCAAGAATGCACTCAAAATTTGCTACACTAATTTCAGTAAGTTTTGGGCCTGATCCAGGAGCTCTAAGTGCCTCAAATCCCACTCAAAATATTTTTAGGTTCAAATCGTTGCTTTAACCCTTGCAATTTCTTCAACAGATCTAACTCGTAGTCCACTAATATGAACTACTTCTTCAGTTTCTCTACCATGCGATCCCATCTGGTGATCTTGAATTTTCCTCTTCAATTTCTTTCCAACTGGACCTTTTTCCTAAAAATATTGGCATGGCCCTTCAGCTTCAATTTTGTAAACTTAACCCGATCTGCGTCCTCTATTTCCTCATACTCAAAATATTCTTCTAGCTCGTTGATCCAATCGATCAATTCTTCTTGGTTCAGATTTTCAGAATAACTAGAGACTTCTGCTCTGGGTCTTCTCCTAATCTTTGAAATGGCCCTTATTAGTAGCACTCGATCTTGATCAATTGTTTCTTCCTCCTCTTATACATCTGCACCTTGTTCCTCTCCTTCATCCTCACTTACGTCCCTCAGGTTTAACCCTCTTCTCAACTGCTCTTGTAACGCATCAACCTGTCTTTGGAGGGCTACCAGTGCATCTCTTCCACCATCATCTCTACTGCCTCAACCACCTCTAGCACCACCACGCCTACCAGGCATCACTCTTGGAGGCATCTTTTTTAACCTCAACCCACAACCACTGTCCTGGTGCGAACTACCTCATGATCGACGGTCTGTCCACATGCTCAAGAAAAACCTGCCCTAATACCACTTGATGAAGGCGCAACCCGAGACACAGAAAATAACTCACAAACAAGAGAATAATTTTATTATTCAGAAAATGGAGCTTCTTACATGTAGAGGATCTCAAATCCTCAAGTTCTACAACACATGTAAGCTACAAAACGCTACAGAATAACCCCTTCACAATATGCGTGCTTGTCCCCAAAAAGTTAACCAAAAATTAAAAAACCCACCCATAAATAGAGCTTCTAATAAGTTTGGAGCCAAAACAACTTTCAAATTGAGTTTAAGCAGTTTGGCATTGAAAATTTACAACATGAAGTTCAAATTTCAAAAGAGCATTTGCAATGGTATCTTCTAGAAAGTGCGCCAATTTCCCGGGGCCATAACTTTTGATCGGGGACTCTAATTTGTGAACCGTTTGAACCGTTGGAAAGGTCTTAAAGTCAAGAATGCACTTAAAATTTGCTATGCCAATTTTGGCAAGTTTCAGGCCTGATCCGGGAGCTCTAAGTGCCTGAAAACCTATTAGAAAGATTCTCAAGTGCAAATCCTTGCTTCAACCCTTGCAATTTCTTCAACAGATCTAACTCATAGTCCACTAGTATGAACTGCTTCTTCAATTTCTCTACCATGCGATTCCATCTGGTGATCTTGAGTTTTCCTCTTTGATTTCTTTCTAACTAGACCTCTTTCCACCAAATACTAGCATGGCCCTTCAGCTTCATTTTTGCAAACTTAACCCGATCTGGGTCCTCTATTTCCTCATACTCAAAATATTCTTCTAGCTCATTGATCCAATCGATCAATTCTTCTGGGTTTAGACTTCCAGAATAGCTGGGGACTTCTGCTTTGGGTCTCCTCTTGATCTTTGAAATGGCCCTTATTAGCAGCACTTGGTCTTGATCAATTTGTTTTCTTCCTCTTCTACATCAACACCTTCTTCCTCTCCTTCATCCTCACTTTCATCCCTCAGGTTTAACCCTCTTATCAACTGCTCTTGTAATGCATCAACCTGTCTCCGGAGGGTTACCAGTGCATCTTTTCCACTAGCATGTCTGCCACCTCAACTTCCTTTGGCACCACCATGCTTACGAGGCATCACTCTTGGAAGAATTTTTTTGATCTTGACCCACAACCACGGTCCTGGTGTGAACTGCCTCACAATCGGCGGTCTGTTCACATGCTCAAGAAAAACCCGTTCTGATACCATTTGATGAAGGCATAACCCGAGACACAGAAAATAACCCACAAATAAGAGAATAATTTTATTATTTAAAAAATAGAGCTTCTTACATGCAGAGGATCTCAAATCTCAAAATTCTACAACACATGGAAGCTATAGAATGCTACATAATAGCACCTTTGCAATATGCGAGGTTGTCCCCAAAAAGTTACACAAAAATTAGAAAACTCACCCATAAATAGAGCTCCTCATTAGTTTGGAGCCAAAACAACATTTAAATTGAGTTTAGGCGGTTTGGCACCAGAAATTTACAATATGAAGTTCAAATTTTAAAAGATCATATGCAATGGTATCTTCTAGAAAATGCGCCAACTTCTTAGGGCCATAACTTTTGATCCAAGACTCCAACTCGTGAACCGTTTGAACCGTTGGAAAGGTGTCGAAGTCAAGAACACGCTGAAAATATGCTACACCAATTTTAGCAAATTTCAAGGCTGATTCGGGAGCTCTAAGTGCCTCAAATCACAATCAGAAGATTTTCAAGTGCAAATCCTTGCTTCAACCCTTACATTTTCTTCAATAGATCTAAGTCGTAGTCCACTGGTATGAACTGCTTCTTTAGTTTCTCTACCATTCGATCCCATTTGGTGATATTGACTTTTTCTCTTTGATTTCTTTCCAATTGAACCTCTTTCTACCAAATATTAGCATGGCCCTTCAGCTTCATTTTTGCAAACATAACCCGATCTGGGTCCTTTATTTCGTCATACTCAAACTATTCTTTTACCTCATTGATCCAATCGATCAATTCTTCTGGGTTCAGACTTCTGGAATAACTGGAGATTTTTTCTCTAAGTCTTTTCATGATCTTCGAAATGGTGCTTATTAGCCGCATTTGGTCTTGTTCAATTGCTTCTTCTTCTTCCTCTTCTACATCTGCACCTTCATCATCTCCTTCATCCTCACTTTCCTCCCTCAGGTTCAAACCTCTTCTCAACTGCTCTTGTAATGCATCAACCTGTCTCTGGAGGGCTACCAGTGCATCTCTTCCACCAGCATCTCTACCACCTCAACCACCTCTAGCACCACCACGCTTACCAGGCATCACTCTTGGAGGCATCTTTCTTGACCTCGACCCACAACCACAATCTTGGTGTGAACTGCCTCATGATTAACAGTCTATCCACATGCTCAAGAAAAACCCACTCTGATACCACTTGATGAAGGTGCAACCCGAGACACAGAAAATAACCTAGAAATAAGAGAATAATTTTATTATTTAGAAAATAGAGTTTCTTACATGCACAGGATCTCAAATCCCTAAGTTCTACAATACATGCAAACTACAAATTGCTACAGAAGAACCCCTTTGCAATATGCGAGCATGTCCCCAAAAAGTTACCCAAAAATTAGAAAACCTACCCATAAATAAAGCTCCTCATTAGTTTGGAGCCAAAACAACATTCAAATTGAGTTTAGGTGGTTTGGTGCCAAAAATTTACAACATGAAGTTCAAATTTCAAAAGAGCATTTGCAATGGTATCTTCTAGAAAGTGCTCCAACTTCCCACAGCCATAACTTTTGATCCGAGACTCCGATTCGTGAACTGTTTGAATCGTTGGAAAGGTCTCAAAGTCAAGAATGCGCTCAAAGTTTGCTACACCAATTTTGGCAAGTTTTGTTGCTGATCCATGAGCTCTAAGTGCCTCAAATCTGACTTAGAAGATTTTTAGGTGCAAATCATTGCATCAGCCCTTGCAATTTCTTCAACAAATCTAACTTGTAGTCCACTGGTATGAACTGCTTCTTCAGTTTCTATACCTTGCGATCCCATCTAGTGATCTTGACTTTTCCTCTTTGATTTCTTTCTAATTGGACCTCTTTCCACCAAATACTGGTATGGCCCTTCACCTTCATTTTTGCAAACTTAACCTGATATGGGTCCTCTATTTTCTCATACTCAAAATATTCTTCTAGCTCGTTGATCCAATCGATTAATTCTTCTGGGTTTAGACTTCTAGAATAATTGGGGACTTCTGCTCTAGGTCTTTTCCTGATATTTGAAATGTCCCTTATTAGCCACATTTGGTCTTGATCAATTGCTTCTTCTTCCTCTTCTACACCTACACCTTTTTCCTCTCCTTCATCCTCACTTTCCTCCCTTAGGTTTAACCCTCTTCTTAACTAATCTTGTAACACATCAACCTATCTCCAGAGGGCTGCCAGTACATCTCTTCCACCAATATCTCTACCGCCTCAACCACCTCTAGCACCACCACACCTACAAGGAATCACACTTAGAGGCATCTTTCTTGACCTCGACCCACAACTACAGTCCTGGTGCAAACTACCTTAGGATCAGCGGTATGTCCACACGCTCAAGAAAAACCTACTCTGATACCACTTGATGAAGGTGCAACCCAAGACACAGAAAATAACCAACAAAAAAGAGAATAATTTTATTATTAAGAAAATGGATCTTCTTACATGCAGAGGATCTCAAATCCCCAAGTTCTACAACACATGTAAGCTACAAAATGTTACAGAATAACCCCTTTGCAATATGTGAGCTTGTCCCCAAAAAGTTACCCAAAAATTAGAAAAGTCACCCATAAATAGAGCTCCTTATTAGTTTGGAGCCAAAACAACATTCAAATTGAGTTTAGGTGGTTTGGTGCCAAAAAATTTACAACATGAAGTACAAATTTTAAAAGAGCATTTGCAATGTTATCTTCTAGAATTTGTGCCAACTTCCCAGGGCCATAACTTTTGATTCGAGACTCTGATTCGTGAACCGTTTGAACCGTTGGAAAGGTTTCAAAGTCATGAACACACTTGAAATTTTCTATGTCAATTTCAAAAAAAATTAGGGCTGATCTGGGAGCTCTAAGTGCCTTAAATCCCACTTGAAATATTTTTAGGTGCAAATCCTTACTTCAACCCTTGCAATTTCTTCAACAGATCTAACTTGTAGTCCACTGGTATGAACTGCTTCTTCAGTTTCTCTACCATGCAATCCCATTTGGTGATCTTGAATTTTTCTCTTTGATTTCTTTTCAACTGGACCTCTTTCTACCAAATACTAGCATGGCCCTTCAGCTTCATTTTTGCAAACTTAACCCAATCTGGGTCCTCTATTTCCTCATACTCAAAATATTCTTCTAGCTTGTTGATCCAATCGATCAATTCTTCTACGTTTAGACTTCTGGAATAACTAAGGACTTATGCTTTGGGTCTTTTCCCGATCTTTGAAATGGCCCTTATTAGCTGCATTTTGTCTTGATCAATTGTTTCTTCTTCCTCTTCTATATCTGCACCTTCTTCCTCTCCTTCATCCTCACTTTCCCTCCTCAAGTTTAACCCTCTTCTCAACTGCTCTTATAAAACATCAACCTATCTGTGGAGGGCTGCTAGTGCATCTCTTCCACTAGCATCTCTACTGCTTTGACCACCTCTGGCACTACCATGCCTACCAATCATCACTCTTGGAGGCATCTTTCTTGAACTTAACCCACAACCATGGTCCTGGTATGAACTGCCTCACGATCGGTGGTCTATCCACACGCTTAAGAAAAACTCGCTATGATACCACTTGATGAAGGTGCAATCTGAGACAGAAAATAACCCACAAACAAGAGAATAATTTTATTATTTAGAAAATGAAGCTTCTTACATGCAAAGGATCTCAAATCTCCAAGTTCTACAACACATGCAAACTATAGAATGTTACAAAAGAACCCCTTTGCAATATGCGAGCTTGTCCCAAAAAAGTTACCTAGAAATAAGAAAATCTGCCCATAAATAGAGCTCCTCATTAGTTTGGAGCCAAAACAACATTCAAATTTAGTTTAGGTGGTTTGGCACCAAAAATTTACAAAATGAAGTTCAAATTTCAAAAGAGTATTTGCAATGGTATCTTCTAGAAAGAGTGTCAACTTCCCGGGGCCATAACTTTTGATCTGAGACTCCGATTCGCGAACTGTTTCAACTGTTAAAAAGGTCACGAAGTCAAGAACGCGCTCAAGATTCGCTATGCCAATTTCCTAAGTTTCAGACTTGGTCCAGGAGCTCTAAGTACCTCAAATCCCACTCGAAATATTTTTAGGTGCAAATCCTTGCTTCAACCCTTGCAATTTCTTCAACAGATCTAATTCGTAGTCCACTGGTATGAATTGCTTCTTCAGTTCATCTACCATGCGATCCCATCTGGTGATCTTGAATTTTTCTCTTCAATTTCTTTCCAACTGGACCTCTTTCCACCAAATACTAGCATGGCCCTTCAGCTTCATTTTTTCAAACTTAACCCGATTTGGGTCCTCTATTTCCTCATACTCAAAATATTCTTCTAACTCGTTGATCCAATTGATCAATTCTTCTCGGTTCAAAATTTTAGAATAACTGGTGACTTCTGCTTTGGGTCTTCTCCTGATCTTCGAAATGGCCCTTATTAGCAGCATTTGGTCTTGATCAATTACTTTTTATTCCTCTTCTACATCTCCACCTTCTTCTTTTTCTTCATCCTCACTTTCCTCTCTCAGGTTTAACCCTCTTCTCAACTGCTCTTGTAACACATCAACCTGTCTCTGGAGGGCTGCCAGTGCATCTCTTCCACCAACATCTATGTCGCATTAACCATCTCTAGCACCACCATGCCTACCAGGCATCACTCTTGGAGGCTTCTTTCTTGACCTCGACCCACAAACATGGTCTTATTGCGAACTACTTCAGGATTGGCGGTCTGTCGACCTGATGAAGGCGCAAACCGAGACACATAAAATAACCAACAAATAAGAGAATAATTTTATTATTTAGAAAATAGAGCTTCTTACATGCAAAGGATCTCAAATCCCCAAGTTCTACAATACATGCAAGCTACAAAATGCTAAGAATAACTTGTTCGCAATATAAAAGCTTGTCCCCAAAAAGTTACCCAAAAATTAGAAAACCAGCACATAAATAGAGCTCCTTATTAGTTTGGAGCCAAAACAACATTCAGATTGAGTTTAGGTGGTTTTCTATTGAAAATTTACAACATGAAGTTCAAATTTCAAAAGAGCATTTGCAATGGTATCTTCTAGAAAATGTGCCAACTTCTCGGGGCCATAATTTTTGATCTGGGACTCCGATTCGTGAGCCATTTGAACCATTGGAAAGGTCTCAAAGTCAAGAACACGTTCAAAATTTGCTACGCCGATTTTGGAAAGTTTTAAGGAAAATATAAGAGCTCTAAGTGCCTAAAATCCCACTCAGAACATTTTTTAGGTGCAAATCCTTGCTTCAACCATTTAAATTTCTTTAACAGATCTAACTCGTAGTCCACTGGTATGAACTGCTTCTTCAGTTTCTCTACCATGCGATCCCATCTAGTGATCTTGAATTTTCCTCTTCGATTTCTTTCTAACTGGATCTCTTTCCACCAAATCATGGCATGCCCCTTCAACTTCATTTTTTCAAACTTAACCCGATCTTGGTTCTCTATTTCCTCATACTCAAAATATTTTTCTAGTTTATTGATCCAATTGATCAATCCTTCTGGATTCAGACTTCTAGAATAACTGGGGACTTCTGCTCTGGGTCTTTTCCCAATTTTTCAAATGGCCCTTATTAGCCACATTTTGTTTTGATCAATTACTTCTTCTTCCTCTTCTACATGTACACCTTCTTCGTCTCCTTCATCCTCACTTTCCTCCCTCAGGTTTAACCCTCTTCTCAACTGCTCTTGTAATGTATCAACCTGTCTCTAGAGGGCTATCAGTGCATCTCTTCCACCATCTCTGCCATCTCGACCACCTCTTGCACCTCTATGCCTACCAAGCATCACTCTTCGAGGCATCTTTCTTCACCTTGACCCATAACTATAGTCCTGGTGTGAACTGCCTCACGATCAGCAGTCTGTCCAAATGCTCAAGAAAAACTCGCTCTGATACCACTTGATGAAGGTGGAACCCGAGACATAGAAAATAAACTACAAACAAGAGAATAATTTTATTATTTAGAAAATGGAGCTTCTTACATGTAGAGGATCTCAAATCCTCATGTTTTACAACACATGCAAGCTACAAAACGCTACAAAAGAACCCCTTTGCAATATGCGAGCTTGTCCCCAAAAAGTTAGCTAAAAATTAGAAAACCTACCCATAAATAGAGCTCCTCATTAGTTTGGAGCTAAAACAACATTAAAATTGAGTTTAGGTGGTTTGGCACCAAAAATTTACAACATGAAGTTCAAATTTTAAAAGAGCATTTGCAATGGTATCTTCTAGAAAGTGCGCCAACTTCCCAGGGCCATAACTTTTGATCTGGGACTCTAATTCGTGAACCGTTTGAATCGTTCGAAAGATCTCGAAGTCAAGAATGCGCTCAAATTATGCTACACCAATTTTGGAAAGTTTTGGTGCTAATCCAGGAGATCTAAGTGCCTCAAATACCACTCAAAATATTTTCAGGTGCAAATCCTTACTTCAGCACTTGCAATTTATTCAATCGATCTAACTCGTAGTCCACTGCTATGAATTGCTTCTTCAGTTTCTCTACCATACGATCCCATCTGGTGATCTTGAAATTTCCTCTATGATTTATTTCCAACTAGACCTCTTTCCACTAAATATTGGTGCAAACTTAACCCTATTTGGGTCCTCGATTTCCTCATACTCAAAATATTCTTCTAGCTCGTTGATCCAATCGATCAATTCTTCTGGGTTCAGACTTCTGGAATATCTAGGGACTTATGCTCTAGGTCTTTTTCTAATCTTCGAAATGACCATTATTAGCCACATTTGGTCTTGATCAATTGCTTCTTCTTCCTCTTCTACATCTGCACCTTCTTCCTCTCCTTCATCCTCACTTTCCTCTCTCAGGTTTAACCCTCTTCTCAACTGCTCTTGTAACACACCAACCCGTCTCTAGAGGGTTGCCAGTGCATCTCTTGCACTAGCATCTCTGCCACATCGACCACCTCTGGCACCACCACGCCTACCAAGAATCACTCTTCGAGGAATATTTTCTTGACCTTGACCCACAACCACGGTCCTGGTGTGAACTACCTCACAATCGGCAGTCTGTCCACACGTTCAAGGAAAACTTGCTCTGATACCACTTGATGAAGGTGCAACCCGAGAAATAGAAAATAACCCATAAACAAAAGAATAATTTTATTATTCAGAAAATAGAGCTTCTTACATGCAGAGGATCTCAAATCTCAAAGTTCTACAACACATGCAAGCTACAGAACTCTACAGAATAACCCCTTCACAATATGTGAGCTTGTCCCCAAAAAATTACCCAAAAATTAGAAAAGTCACCCATAAATAGAGCTCCTCATTAGTTTGGAGCCAAAACAACATTCAAACTCAGTTTAGGTAGTTTGGCGCCAAAAATTTACATGGAGTTCAAATTTCAAAAGAGCATTTGCAATGGTATCTTCTAGAAAGTGCACCAACTTCCTGGGGCCATTACTTTTGATCTGGGACTCCGATTCGTGAACTATTTGAAACGTTGGAAAGGTCTCAAAGTTAAGAATATGCTCAAAATTTGCTACACCAATTTTGACAAGTTTTGGTGCTTATCTGGGAGCTCTAAGTGCCTCAAAACCCACTTGGAAGATTTTTTCAGGTGAAAATCCTTGCTTCAGCCCTTACAATTTATTCAACATATCTAACTCATAGTCCACTGGTATGAACTGCTTCTTCAGTTTCTCTACCATGCGATCCCATTTGGTGATCTTCAATTTTCCTCTTTGATTTCTTTCGAACTGGACCTCTTTCCACCAAATATTTGTATGGTCCTTCAGCTTCATTTTTGCAAACTTAACCCTATCTTGGTCCTCTATTTCCTCATACTTAAAATATTCTTCTAACTTGTTGATCCAATCAATCAATTCTTCTGGGTTCAGACTTCTGGAATATCTAAGGACTTATGCTCTGGGTTTTTTCTCAATCTTTGAAATGGCCTTTATTAGCCACATTTGGTCTTGATCAATTGCTTCTTCTTCCTCTTCTACATCTACACCTTCTTCCTCTCCTTCATCCTCACTTTTCTCCCTCTGGTTTAACCCTCTTCTCAACTACTCTTGTAACGCACCAACCTGTCTCTAGAGGGCTGCTAGTGCATCTCTTCCACCAACATCTCTGCCTCATCGACCACCTCTAGCACCACCACACCTACTAGGAATCACTCTTGGAGGTATATTTTCTTGACTTCGAACTACAACCAGGGTCCTGGTGCAAACTGCCTCACAATCAGTGGTCTGTCCACACGCTCAAGAAAAACCCGCTCTGATACCACTTGATGAAGGTGCAACTCGAGAAATAGAAAATAACCCACAAACAAGAGAATAATTTTATTATTCAGAAAATGGAGCTTCTTACATGTAGAGGATCTCAAATCCTCAAGTTCTACAACACATGCAAGCTACAGAATGCTAAAGAATAACCCCTTCACAATATGTGAGCTTGTCTCCAAAAAGTTACCCAAAAATTAGAAAACCCACCCATAAATAAAGCTCCTCATTAGTTTGGAGTCAAAACAACATTCAAATTGAGTTTAGGCAGTTTGGTGCTAAAAATTTACAACATGAAGTTCAAATTTTAAAAGAGCATTTGCAAGGGTATCTTCTACAAAGTGTGCCGAATTTCTGGGGCCATAACTTTTGATCTGGGACTCCGATTCATGAACCGTTTGAACCATTGGAAAGGTCTCGAAGTTAAGAACACGCTCGAAATCTGCTAAGCCAATTTTAGAAAGTTTTGGGGCTGATCTAGCATTTCTAAGTGCCTCAAATCCCACAAAGAATATTTTCAGGTGCAAATCCTTGCTTCAACCCTTTCAATTTCTTTAACAGATCTAACTCATAGTCCATTGGTATGAATTGCTTCTTTAGTTTCTCTTCCATGCAATCCCATGTGGTGATCTTGACTTTTAGTCTTCGATTAATTTCCAACTAGACATCTTTCCATCAAATAATGGCATGGCTCTTCAGCTTAATTTTTGCAAGCTTAACCCGATCTGGGTCCTCTATTTCCTCATACTCAAAATATTCTTCTAGCTTGTTAATCTAATTGATCAATTCTTCTGAGTTCAGACTTCTAGAATAACTAGGGACTTCTGCTCTAGGTCTTTTCTTGATCTTTGATATGGCCCCTATTAGCTGCATTTGGTCTTGATCAAAGTCTTCTTCTTCCTCTTCTACATTTTCACCTTCTTCTTCTCCTTCATCCTCACTTTCCTCCCTCAGGTTTAACCCTCTTCCCAACTGCTCTTGTAATGCATCAACCTGTCTCTGGAGGGCTACCAGTGCATTTCTTCCACTAGCATCTCTGCCACCTCGACCACCTCTAGCACCACCAGGCCTACTAGGAATCACTCTTGGAGAAATCTTTCTTGACCTCGACCCACAACCACGGTCATGGTGCAAACTGCCTTATGATCAGCGGTTTGTCCACACACTCAAGAAAAACCTGCTCTGATACCACTTGATGAACGTGCAACCTGAGACACAAAAAATAACCCACAAATAAGAGAATAATTTTATTATTAAAAAAATGGAGCTTCTTACATGCAGAGGATCTCAAATCCTCAAGTTCTACAACACATGCAAATTACAAAATGCTATAGAGTAACCCCTTTGCAATATGCGATCTTGTTCCCAAAAAGTTGCCCAAAAATTAGAAAACCCACTCATAAATAGAGCTCCTTATTAGTTTGGAGCCAAAACAACATTCAAATTGAGTTTAGGCTATTTGGCGCCAAAAATTTACAACATGAAGTTCAAATTTCAAAAGAACATTTGCAATGGTATCTTCTAAAAAGTGCGCCAACATCCCGGGGCCATAACTTTTGATCTGAGACACAGATTCGCAAACCGTTTGAACCGTTGGAAAGGTCTCAAAGTGAAGAATGCACTTGAAATCAACTACGCCAATTTCAACAAGTTTTGGGGTTGATCTGGGAGCTCTAAGTGCCTCAAATCCCACTCAAAATATTTTCAAGTGTAAATCTTTGCTTCAACCCTTTCAATTTCTTCAACAGATCTAACTCATAGTCCATTGGTATTAATTGCTTCTTTAGTTTCTCTACCAAGCCATCCCATCTAGTGATCTTGACTTTTCCACTTTGATTTCTTTCCAGCTGGACCTCTTTTCTCAATCTTAGAAATAGCCCTTATTAGTCACATTTGGTCTTGATCAATTGCTTCTTCTTCCTCTTCTACATCTGCACCTTCTTCCTCTCCTTCATCCTCAATTTCCTCCCTTAGGTTCAACCCTCTTCTTAACTGCTCTTGTAATGCATCAACCTGTCTCTAAAGGGCTACCAGTGCATCTCTTCCACCAGAGTCTCTGCCATCTTGACCACATCTGGCACCACCACGCCTACCAGTCATCACTCTTGGAGGCATCTTTCTGAAGCTCAACCCATAACCATGATCTTGGTGTGAACTACCTCACGATTGGTGGTTTGTCCACACACTCAAGAAAAACTCGCTCTGATACCACTTGATGAAGGCGCAACCTGAAACACAAAAAATAACCCACAAACAAGTGAATAATTTTATTATTCATAAAATGGAGCTTCTTACATGTAGAGGATCTCAAATCCTCAAGTTCTACAACACATGAAAACTACATAATGCTATAGAATAACCTCTTCAGAATATGCGAGCTTGTCCCCGAAAAGTTACCCAAAAATTAAAAAACCTGGCAATAAATAGAGCTCCTCATTAGTTTTGAGCCAAAACAACATTTAAATTGAGTTTAGGCGGTTTACTAAAAAATTTTACAACATGAAGTTCAAATTTTAAAGAGCATTTGCAATGGTATCTTCTAAAAAGTACGCCAACTTCCCAGGGCCATAACTTTTGATCTGGGACTCTGATTCGCAAACCCTTTGAACCATTGGAAAGGTTTCGAAGTCAAGAACACACTCAAAATTTGCTACACTGATTTTCGTAATTTTCAAGGCTGATCCAAGAGCCTTAAGTGCCTCAAATCCTACTCAAAATATTTGTGTAAACTCTTGCTTCAACCCTGCAATTTCTTCTAAATGTGATTCAACTCGTAGTCCAACCGGTATGAACCGCTTTTAGTTTCTACTTCATGTAATCCCATCTCGTGATCTTTGACTCTTTCCTCTTGATTTCTTTCAACCGACCTCTTTCCACTCAATACTGCATGGCTCCTCTGCCTTCATTTTGTGGAACTTTAATGCAAATTCCGGTCCCTATTTCTTCATACTCAAAATATTCTTCTAGCTCATTGATCCAATCGATCAATTCTTCCAGGTTCAGACTTATAGAATAACTGGATACTTCTTCTTTGGGTATTTTTACGATCTTCAAAATTTCCCTTATTAGCCACATTTGGTATTGACCAATTGCTTCTTCTTCCTCTTCTACATATGAACCTTCTTCCTCTCCTTCATCCTCACTTTCCTCCCTCAAGTTTAACCCTCTTCTCAATTGTTCTTGTAACGCATCAACATATCTCTAGAGGGCTACCAGTGCATGTCTTCCACCAGCATCCCTACCAATCTTTGACCACCTTCCAGCACCGAAACCCAAGCAAAACATCACCTGGAAAATCTTTCAACCCCCAAATTCCATGAACCAATCCCATGGTAAACCACACCCATGTCCCATTCCCACCAAGAAAACCCGCCCAATGTACCAAATTGGGATGAAACAAACCCACAAAAAATAACCACAAACACGAGGACAATTTTATTATTCAGGAAAATGGAGCTTTACATGAAGGGACAAACCCCTAAGTTCTACAACACATGCAAGCTACAGAACACTACAGAATAACCCCTTCACAATATGCAAGCTTGTCCCCAAAAAGTTACCCAAAAATTAGAAAACCTGCCTATAAATAGAGCTCCCCATTAGTTTGGAGCCAAAACAACATTCAAATTGAGTGTAGGTGGTTTGGTGCTGAAACTTTACAACATGAAGTTCAAATTTTAAAAGAGCATTTGCAATGGTATCTTCTAGAAAGTGTGCCAACTTCCCGGGGCCATAACTTTTGATCCGGAACTTCGATTCGCGAACCGTTTGAACCGTTGGAAATGTCTCAAACTCAAGAACGCGCTTGAAATTCACTACGCCAATTTTAGCAAGTTTTGGGGCTGATCCAAGAGCTCTAAGTGCTTCAAATCCCACTAAGAATATTTTTAGGTGCAAACTTTTGTTTCAACTCCTGTACTTTCTTCAACAACTAACTCAGAGTCCACCGGGTATAACCGCTTCTTTAGCATTCATGATCCCCGATCCGTGGATCTTTGACTTTCTTCGATTTTAACTCAACCTCTTCCACCACACCGCATGGTCTTTCGCTTCTGGCCTTTGTAAACTTAACCTCATCCGGGTCTCGGTTTTCATCTTCAAAATATTCTTCAGCTCGCGATCCACCTGATCACCTTCCGAAGCCGACTTCGAATAACCGACTTCCACTCTGCTCAATCTTTAAATAAACCTTTATTAGCTGCATTTATTGATCAACGTTTCACATTTGTTCTTCTTTTCCTCTCCCATCTTCACTTTCTCCCTCGCTTAACCCCTCTCCTCAATCATTTTGTAGCTACATCAACCTCGTTTTGGAGGGCTTCCAAAGGCATCTCTTCCACCAAAGATTCTCTACCCCAACCGTCTCTTTGCACCACCATGCCTACCAGGAACCACTCTTGGAGGCATCTTTCTTGACCTCGACCCACAACCATGGTCTTGGTGTGAACTGCCTCACGATCGGCGATCTGTCCATATGCTCAAGAAAACCTTTCTCTAATACCACTTGATGAAGGCACAACCCAAGACACGTAAAAATAACCCAAACAAGATAATAATTTTATTTAGAAATAGAGTTTACATGTAGAGGATCTCAAATCTCCATGTTCTACAACACATGCAAGCTACAGAACGCTACAGAATAACCCGTTCACAATATGTGAGCTTGTCCCCAAAAAGTTACCCAAAAATTAGAAAACGTGCCCATCAATAGAGCTCTTCATTAGTTTGGAGCCAAAACAACATTGAAATTGAGTTTAGGTGGTTTGGTGCCAAAAATTTATAACATGAAGTTCAAATTTCAAAAGAGCATTTGCAATTGTAACTTCTAGAAAGTGCACCAACTTCCCAAGGCCACGAATTTTGATCCAGGACTTTGATTTGTGAACCGTTTGAACTGTTGGAAAGGTCTCAAAGTCAAGAACACACTTGAAGTATGCTATACCAATTTTAACAAGTTGTGGGGTTGATCGGGGAGCTCTAAGTGCCTTAAATCCCACTCAGAATATTTTTAGGTGCAAATCTTTGATTCAACCCTTGCAATTTCTTCAACAAATCTAACTTGTAGTCCACTGGTATGAACTGCTTATTTAGTTTCTCTACCATGCAATCCCATCTGGTGATCTTGAATTTTCCTCTTCAATTTCTTTCGAACTGGACCTCTTTCCACCAAATACTAGCATGGCCCTTCAGCTTCATTTTTGCAAACATAACCTGATCTGGGTCTTTTATTTCATCATACTCAAAATATTCTTCTACCTCATTGATCCAATCGATCAATTCTTTTGGGTTTAGACTTCTGGAATAACTAGAGATTTCTACTCTGGGTCTTTTCACAATCTTTGAAATGGCCCTTATTAGCCACATTTGGTCTTGTTCAATTGCTTCTTCTTCCTCTTCTACATCTACACCTTCATCATCTCCTTCATCCTCACTTTCCTCCCTCAGGTTTAATCCTCTTCTCAACTGGTCTTGTAATGCATCAACCTGTCTCTAGAGGGCTGCCAGTGCATCTCTTCCACCAGCATCTCTGCCACCTCAACCACTTGTGGCACCACCGCACCTACTAGGAATCACTCTTGGAGGCATCTTTCTTGACCTCGACTCACAACCATGGTTCTAGTGCGAACTGCCTCACAATCGGTGGTATGTCCACATGCTCAAGAAAAACTTGCTCTAATACCACTTAATGAAGGAGCAACATGAGACACAAAAAATAACCCACAAACAATAGAATAATTTTATTATTTAGAAAATAGAGCTTCTTACATGTAGATGATCTCAAATCCCCAAGTTCTACAACACATGCAAGCTACAAAATGCTACAGAATAACCCTTCGCAATATGCAAGCTTGTCCCCAAAAACTTACGCAAAAATTAGAAAACCCACCCATAAATAGAGCTCCTCATTAGTTTGGAGCTAAAACAACATTCAAATTGAGTTTAGGTAGTTTGGAAGCCAAAATTTACAACATGAAGTTCAAATTTAAAAATAGCATTTGCAATGGTATCTTTTAGAAAGTGTGCCAACTTCTCAGCGACATAACTTTTGATCCAGGACTCTAATTCATGAACCGTTTGAACCGTTGGAAAGGTCTCGAAGTAAAACACTTGCTCAAGATTAGCTGCGCTAATTTTGGGAAGTTTCAGAGCTGATATGGGAGCTCTAAGTGCCTCAAATCCCACTCAAAATATTTTTGGGTACAAATCCTTGCTTCAACCCTTGCAATTTCTTCAACAGATCTAACTCGTAGTCCACTGGTATGAACTACTTCTTTAGTTTCTCTACTATGTGATCCCATCTGGTGATCTTTAATTTTCCTCTTTGATTTCTTTCCAATTGGACCTCTTTCCACCAAATACCAGCATGGCCCTTCAGCTTCATTTTTGCAAACTTAACCCGATCTAGGTCCTCTATTTCCTCATAATCAAAATATTCTTCTAGCTCATTGATCCAATTGATCAATTCTTCCATGTTCAGACTTCCGACAATAATCGACTTTTCGCCGGCCTTCCACCTCAAATGGCTGCATAGTCGTGATTTGGTCTTGATCAATTGCTTTTCTTCCTTCTTTTCTACATCTTTTGTGGCCTTTTCTTCCTTCATCCTCACTTTTCCCCTGTGTTTAATGCTCTTCCTCAACCGCTCTTTTGTAACACACCAACCTCTGTTTTTGAGGGTTGCTAGTGCATCTCTTTCCACCAAAGATCTCTTCTCACCGCCCCTCAACCAATTCTAGCACCACCTCATGCCTTACCGCATCACTTTGTACATCTTTTCTGATGCTCTAATCTACAACAATGGTCCCGGTAAGCGACCTGCCCCACGATCGGTGGTCTGGTTTCCACATGCTCAAAAGTCCCTAATACCTTTCACTTTATGAAGCAACTAAAACACAAAAATAAACCCACAAATAGGAGAATAATTTTATTATTCAGACAATGGAGCTTATTACATGTAGAGGATCTCAAATCCCCAAGTTCTACAACACATGCAAGCTACAAAACACTATAGAATAACCCCTTCGCAATATGCAAGCTTGTCCTTAAAAAGTTACCCAAAAATTAGAAAACCTGCCCTTAAATAGAGCTCCTCATTAGTTTGGAGCCAAAACAACATTCAAATTGAGCTTTAGCAGTTTGGTGCTGAAAAACGAGTAACACAAGTTCAAATTTTAAAAGCATATTTGCAATGGTGATTTAGAAAAGGCCCAACTTCCCGGCCATAAATTTTGATCCGTACCCTCGACCATGAACCGCTTGAACCGCTGGAAATGTTCAAGTCAAGAACGCACTAAAGTACTTTTATGCTAATGGGCAAGTTTTGGGCTGATCCAGGAGTTCTGCCTTCAAATCCCAATTTGAAAGATTTCAAAAAGTAACAATTTAGAAACTAAAACTACAAATATCTTTCAACCTGTGAACAAAAATAAAAATCGCGTAAATTGGGAATTTCATTATGATGAAAAGGGTATCAAAAAATTTAAAAACATCTAAAAATTGAGAAACTTGAAATTTAACTATTTTTGGGTGATGCAAGATTGCACTTACACCACTGGATGCTCTTGCATCAGAATGCTACCTCCCTTCAGTCATCCCCTAATAGAGAAACTCTCATGGCTTCTCACCTCACAACTTTTGCATTGCAAATCTCTGCATTAACCAAAAATATTACTCAAATGAAGGGAAATAACTCCAAATGCCTCCATCACAAATTTACACACATTCCTGATAGTTTTACATGAAATTTTCTCAATAATTAAACCTTGCAGGATTCACCATCGAGTTGCCACTTGTGAAATTCCATCTTTCTTGTGTTGTTCCTTAAGGTTTTCACCTTGGAAGCTTTTGCAGGGTGAAAACCTATACCTCTAGACCCACATTTCTATAAAACTTACAAATGAGCTTAAAATGATAATTTGTGATGGATGTTATGATCTTTTAAGAGTATGTGGATGCATTTAATGATATGTTTGCATGGTATAACTAATATTTTCTCTCCTAATATGTCAAAACACTTACTACATCTTTTGCACATGTAGAATTTATGGAACCTATTGAGGGACTAGCGTAGAAGCTGGTTGAGAAAATAGACAAAGGAAAGAGGATAAAAAATACTCCTAGGGGGAAAGAAGACAAATCAAAATTGAATTACGAGTTCCATAGGGTTGAGTTTACCTTGAAAATTTCCTTCAACTGAAGTAAGGTTACTGATATTAATCTAGGGCATGTTAGTATCGATGAGTTTAAACAGAGGGTCTTGGTGGATCCTAAACCAAAGGAGGCCTTGAGAATAAAAAAAGTGGACTTGCAAAGGTAGTAGGCTTTCCTCCTACTCTAGTTGCTCTAGAATTAGTGATATCTTATCGAGAATGCTATTACCCTCATATCAGAAGGATAGTTACCGAGGATGGAAGAGTACTGGTAGACCTGTCTCACCAGTCTATTGGGAAAAACTTTGGCATTCCAATTTTTGATAAAGTGGAGGAAGTTGAAAAGGAATTTTCCTTGAAAGTATGGAAATAAGATCCTATTTCCTACAAAAGGATAATGAATCAAACATGGCTAAAAGATAAGAGGGGCAATACTAACAAGGTTCCTCAGACACTATGCAGAAGTGATTTTATGGAAGAAGCCAATAACCTAGTCACACTTTTGAGAAAACTAATGGGCCTACTCACTTCCTCATTTGTCAAGGAGTGGATATTTTATTTCATAGAGGAGATCCTTTTGGGCAACAAAAAGTTCCATTGGGCTAAAATGATAAGTGAAAATTTGCATAACCAATTTGTCATAGTGAAGAAAATTTTAGAGTTTTACATCACATCTTATCTGGTCTATCTCTTAGCTATAAAGTTCCCATATAAAGGATTTGATTACATTGGGATACTAGGAATGAAGAATGGAAAACTTAGGTTGTATTATTGTTACCCTTAGCTTCAATACATGGACTTCAGAAAGGATTATAGGAGAGTTAATGATGCCTTCATTGGGCATATCATTCACACCTTGTCAGGAGACTACCACAAGAGAATGTTCCATAGTGCTAAAGTAGTAGTGAAAGGGTTCCAGTATTGGTTTATCCAATTCCAAAATTTTACATACATGAGAGTAGAGGGATTCTCAGGAAGACCCTACTGGTTGCCCCATTACCCAAATGGCATGAATATCTTATTCGAGCTTACTAAAAAATTATAGATTGCCCACACTTTATTGCACAATAAGCATTGTGTTGGGGTCCCATATCCCCTCACTATTGACAAGGAATGTACTCTTGCCCTACTACCCCATGTTCAAAGTACTCTAAGAAGGAGCTTATTGAATATAATTCTAAGTTACATAGATAGAGGAGGCTTGGACCCTCTCAAGTTGAAGAAGCATGCTGGAAGGTAGTACACCCACCAGATGGGCATATAGAAGATTTATGGGAAAATTGTGATGATGATCATGAGGTACAAAGAAGGAACTACATGAGGATGACTTCCCAGTTTGTGAAGGCCATTAACTTGTATCCAGTCCTAGACCAAATTGTCGAAGATGACAATGCTTTAATAAATGTGTTGTTTCCAATAATTGACTGGAACAAGTAGGAGATCATTGACTTGGATACTATAACCTTCCTAGTAAAGCAATAGACCAAGTAGTGGATAGATGAGAAAATAACTCAATTGCATGAATAGGGTGAAGAGTTAACCTATGGGGAGCTCAAAGACAAGCTGGAGAGTGAAACAAATAGTGGTGCCACTATTGGATCATCAAGTGAGGCTCCTAATTCTCCACCTATTACCACATTGAGAAAGATAAAAGACATATTTGAGTAGAAGCCACAAAATAAAGTGTACAATAGAAATCCATAGAAGGGTAGAAGCCACCAAAGAAATAGAAAAGGGTAGAAACCTTTGTTCTTGAAATACCTACTATTCAAGAGGAAGGATCCCAACATAAAGAGGAGGAAAAAGCTAAGTGACATCGCTCAACACCACCCCCATCTCCACTCTCCCATTAGTTGATGGCACTACACCATGCCCTTCCACTTCCCAATCACTGCATGTCTCATCTTAATTTGTTGTGGACATCACTATCCACCTCACCTCCACTTCCTTGACTACTACCATGGTGGTATTAGACTCTTCTTCATCCACCACTTCCCCACTATCATCTTCCTCATTGCCACCTCAATTTCCAACTATTTCTACTCTACTATAGTCTCTACCAATAACCTCTATGGCTCTCCTCTCCTTTCCACATGTCTTCACTACATATTTGTAGAACACACCATCCGAGCTTTCTAAGGTGATATTAAGCCCTCAAGTTAAAATTCTTATGGCCCAAATTTTTGTTTCCTTGCCTCTCCCTCCACCTCCTACTGAGCCACCAAAAATGGAGGCTATGATGCAAATTTCTGAAGAAATGGAGAGGATGAACATGGAATAATCTAAATAAGCAATAGAGGATATTGTTGAAGAGCTAGAGGAATTTGACTGGGATGACTACTTTGAGCATCTTGAGGGGGGATTAAAGGTTGATTTAAATGAGGTAGCCTCTGATGAGGAAGGGAAACAAACACCCAAGGAAGGAGATGTAGGAAAGTTTGATGATTATTATGAAGTTAAGAGCTCAAACTAGGAGCTTGAAGAAGGACAACCTAAAGAGCATGAGGATGAGGAGGAAAACCTACAAGAACATTATTCCGATGAAGGGAAAATTGATATAGGTAAAGCTAATGAGCTATCAAAAAATGGCCAAGTTAATGACCTATTACATGAAGAAATTCCCCAAGTAGACGAGAAAGATGGAAAATAAGGGAAAGATGTTGAACCTCATAAATATGTTGAGATTGAGCTTAAAGAATCCAAAAGGATAATACAAGAAGAAAATATTGCTGAAGGAAATGTGGAATCTGTTGATTTGGATAAAGGAGAACCCATGAGACGAGAAGAGGAACAAAACAAAGAAGGATAAAACATCCAAGATGCTTTGAAGCATGAGAAGGAAGAATTATTGAAGGAGCATGAAGGAGAGGATAATGTATCTCAAGGCCATCAAATGAGGGTTCCTTCATTGTTGGAGCAATAGCTGAAGAGAAAGGCTCTCATACTTACCAATCCCAAGGCCCAAATAGAGACAATACTAGCCAAAGAGAAAGTGAAGACTAAGAAGGAGAGGAAGCCCAAAATTAGATCACATATTACTATTGATACTTTTGTTTCTAGAATATTGTAGGTCGACACTCCCATAATGGGTAAGGATGCAGATGTTATTCAGGGAAAAGATGATGTATGAGACCTCCAAGATGTGCTTGCACCAACCAACTAGAAGACCTTTCTCTCTGTCTTCACTCAAGAACCTGATGGATTCAGGGTTATAAACTGACTTAGATCATTAACTAAGCCCTTTTCTAACTCTATCACAAGAGTTACTCTACTTGTGCTTCACCTTGGAGGATTTAACACTCTTTGAAACTGATTACTCTTCCTTGGACTTAGAAGGTTCTAAGTGCCATCTTTGTCAACTCACTTGAACTACTTGCAGGGGAATCAAAGGTACTTTCCTCATTCTTCTTGCATCCAAATTGATCCATTTTGGAGGTTCTTCAGTTTCCAATGCACCCGATTCCAAGAAATTGCCTTGGTAAGACCTAATCTCTTCTAGCCCTTACCAGTCAGTTTTTGGCTTTTTCTGCCCAAACTCTCTAAAGGACTTGGCTAACAAATGTCACTTCCTAACACCCTTTTTGGAGCTTTAAAACTTCTACTAGGTTTTAGACCTCTGTCACTACCATACAATGCATTCCTAGAATCAAGGGAAAAAGGGCTAATTGACCTATTTTCTAGGGTTTTGCTGATCACTTACTTATTTCTCACTTAAGAGGATTGATCATGCCTTCATCTCTCTTGTATCCCTATGTTTGTTCATATTCTACCTAGACATGCACTATTTCCATATAGTTGTACCTTCCCTGTTTGTTCTATTCACTTTTCCACTCCTAAACTCCTAACCGGGCAATCCTAGCTCGCCTAGGGTTTGGAATTAAAAATCATTGTCTGGCTCTTTTGATTTCCTACTATTAAATATGTACAATGGTCTAGCTCCCACTCCATATTCCACAAATTTTATGGAAAACCCATGGTCAATGTTTATGGGGGAGCCATGAAAAGGTTCACCGCTCAAAACTACAATGAAAACCCTGCTAAACTCTAATCTATGCAATCAAAACAACAACTCTGCTCTAAGCTACCTAATTACTAGATGAAATATGCTCTAACCTATGCTAAGAACACAAATACAATGATAACACAGTATACACAGAGTCTTTGATATCACTGTTTCAAAAACATACGGGGTTTTCAATAAACACAGAAAAATATAGAAATCTGCTAACTATTTTCTATTCTTTCACCACACAACTTGATTACAATCATGACTTCTACTTCTTACGAGCCATTACATCAATCTTCAAGTCTTTTCCACCATTTAAGGGGAGATTTATCACTCCCATATTCCTGATTTTAAGGGAATCCAAGACAACTACCAAATTGCATGCAACCTCTCATTGTTGTCATGCAATCTTGCAATATTCTTGCAACTTTTCCATCACCCTCCTTTTAGGATCTCTAACTCATTAATCTCGAGCAACCAACATCTAAACAGCCCATTGGAATCCTCAAACAATGAAGATATGACTATGACAAATTTAATACTTTATATCCTAACATATGTTGTCTTAACTGAACAAAGCAATATTTAACAACCTTGATCAAACTAGGATGTCCTAAGTCCTAGTGACCAACTTTTCACACAAACAAGACCTTCTAAGGTCCAAAACAAACACACTGAAATCCTTGATTTGGCCAAGATCAGGTACAAGCCAAAATTTGTCGTCAAACCAAAATGGAGGTCAGCCTAGGTGCTCCTGCACCATCCTCCCCAAAATAGAAAACGTCAATCCATCCTTAGATTGAGTAAGTGAGAATCAATGCCCAACTTCTTGAACTCTTCCTCTTTGATCCATACTGCATCAACTTCAGGTTGTCCTTGTCTTTGGATCATATTCTCTTTGTACTCCTTGGTTCTTGTTCTCTTGTAGATCCTAGTATCCAAGATCTTATCAGCTTGTTTGGCTGTGACAGTAGGCAATTTGAGTTCTTCTACATCCTGACTAACTTCATGGAGGGTCTGATCCATATTTGGTGGTGGTCCTCTATAATGGACTAGATCTACAACATTAAAAACAGGGACAATCCACTGTCATCTGGTAATTGTACCTTGAAAGCATTGTTGCCATACTTCTCCAAGATAGGACAGGGACCTATCCTCTTCATTTGCAATTTATAAGGAACACCTTTCTGTAGTCTAGCCTTGTTCAAATGCACCATTACTAGGTCTCCAACATTGAATTGGAATTCTTTCCTATGCTCATCCACCTTAACCTTATTTTTCATGTGTTTTCTGCTAGTGTTTTCCTGACTGTCTCATGAATCTCCTGCATTGCACAAGCAAAGTCATCAGCATATCCACTTCCCTTGACTCCATCCTTCAACTCTCTCAACTCATAGACACCTCTGGGATGTAATCCATATACAATTTCAAAGGGGCTCTTCCCTGTTGATCTATTTACTGTGTCATTATAGGCATATTCAGCTTGGCCAATAATCTGATCCCACTGTTGACCATACTCCTTGGTCAAGCATCTCAAGAGATTTCCAAGTGTCCTATTCACCATTTCGGTCTGACCATCAGTTTGGGGATGGTATGCAGATCCAAAGGACAAATTGGTGCCCATTCTTTGCCAAAGAGTCTTCCAAAAATGACTCATAAACTTGGTATCCCTGTCTGATACAATGCTGATTAGTAAGCCATGAATCCTGACTATCTCCTTAAAGAAAAGAGAGGCTATTTGACTGGCATCATTGGTTATTTTGTAGGGCACAAAGTGAGCCATCTTGCTGAATCTATCTACAACAATATAAACACTATCCATACCTTGCCTTGTCTTGGGTAAACCAACTACAAAGTCCATGCTCAAGGACTACCATGGCCTAGAAGGGATAGGCAGTGGCTAGTATAGGCCTGCATTTGAAGAAGTGCCTTTGGCCTTTTGACATACCACACAACTTTCCACATACCTTCTACATCTAAATTCATTATTTGCCAATAGTAAAATCTTTGAACCAGTTCTTGAGTTATGGTGATTCCAAAATGACCACTCAATGCACCATTATGTTTCTCTTGTATCAAGTTCTCCCTAATAGAACCTCTAGGAACACAAAGCTGATTTCCTTTAAACAAAAGATCATTTTGCAAGGTATATTCAGCATATTTTCTATGGAAATGATTCTTGTACTCAAGACATACCTTATAAATATCTGCAAAGTCTTCATCATCTGCATATAGATCTTTGAAGTGATCTATTCCCATGCTCTTCAACTGAATTTCCTGAATTGTGAGGACTCTCCTGCTCAATGCATCAGCCACTTTGTTGAGAGCTCCTTTCTTGTGCTTGATATTGAAGGTGTAAGCTTGCAAGTACTCCACCCATTTCATGTGCCTATGACTCAGCTTCTCTTGTGAATTTAGGAAACTGAGTGCTTGGTTGTCTGAATACACAATGAATTCCTTGGGAAGCAAGTAGTGCCTCCATTTCATTAGAGCTTGAACCAATGCATACATTTCAAGATCATAAGAAGAATATTTCTTCTTGGCTTCACTTAACTTCTCTGAATGAAAAGCCACCAGTCTGCCCTCTTGACTGAGAATAGCTCCAATAGCTACATTGCTTGCATCACACTCAATGGTGAATAGCTTCTCAAAGCTTGGTAACACCAAAACAAGTTGGGTAGCTATCTTTTCCTTCAGCAACTCAAAACTCTTGTTAGCTTGCTCATTCCACACAAACTTGGTTTTCATTCCTCCTTTAATGGTATCCAACATAGGAGCACAAATAGCACTAAAATGCCTTATAAATTTTCTATAGTATTGAGCAAGACCATGGAAGCTTCTTACCTCTGTTGCTTTCTTTGGAGTAGGCCAATTGAGAATGGCTTCCACTTTGCTGCTATCCATCTTCAAGTTGCCATGTGATAGCACAAATCCAAGGTACACCAGCTCTGTTTTGATGAACTCACACTTTTCCAGATTGATCATCAGCTTCTCCTCCTGCAGTTTCTTGAAAATCAACTCAATATGTTGGAGGTGCTCTTCTCTAGTTCTGCTATAGATTAGTATATCATCAAGATACACTACTACAAACTTGCCAATGTAGTCTTTGAGGATTTCATTCAAGAGTCTCATGAATGTGGAGGGGGCATTAGACAAACCAAATGACATAACTAGCCACTCATAGAGACCCTCATTGGTTTTGAAGGTTGTTTTCCACTCATCACCCTCATGTATCCTAATTTGGTGATAACCACTCTTTAAATCTATCTTGGTATAATACCTAGCTTCACCTAGACAATCCATGAGATCTTCAATCCTAGGGATAGGGAACCTATACCTGATGGTTATCTTGTTGATTGCCCTAGAATCAGTACAAAGCCTCCACTCTCCTCCCTTTTTAGGTGCTAAGACAGTGGGTACTGCACATGGACTGATGCTTTTGCTGATGTGACCTTGGTCAAGAAGTTGTTGAATTTGCTTGGCTATTTCCTCATTTTGTTGAGGTGTCATCTTGTAGGCTACTTTGTTTGGAAGGGTGGCTCCTGGTATCAAATCTATCCTATGACTTATGGCTCTTTTAGGAGGTAGGGTTGCTGGTTGACCACTACTTACAATACCTTCATAGGTCTACAACAATTCCTGTATCTCCTTGGGTAACTCTTGCTTTTCAGCTGCTTTCTCTTTGCCTACCTCTCTTGGCTTGATCATCACTACATAGCCAACTCCTTCTGCTTCTTCCAAGGCTTTTAAGAACTCTTTTTCACAGCTATGAGCAGTTTAGAACCTGCTGTCTGCACCTCTATAGCTTCTAACAAAGACTGAATCTTGAAGGTTACATTGTCTTTCTTGAAGGTATATGAATTCTTAGCTCCATCATGCACAGCTTGGTGGTCAAATTGCCATGGTCTACCTAAGAGCAAGTGACATGCATCCATAGGTAACACATCACACAAAACTTTGTCTTTGTACTTGCCAATTGAGAACTCCACCCATGCTTGTTCATTCAGCAAGACATGCTGACCCTTATTGAGCCATGTGACCTTGTAAGGGTTGTTGTGAGATATCCTTGTCAATTTCAGCTTGCTGACTACCTCCTCTGACACAATATTGTCAGTTGAACCTGAGTCTATAATGACCTTGCACATTTTCCCCATCATCTTGCATTTTATCCTAAACAAGGACCTTCTTTGGCTTGGCTCTTCTTTCATCGGTTCTTTGATCAAAGTCCTCCTCATCATAAGATTCTCACCTTCCTCTAAGGTCAATGTTACTTCAAGTTGTTTATTTGCTGCAGCAATCTCATCTTGAATCAGATTAGTCCTCTCATCTCCTCCATGAGAAGTACTACCTTTCTCTAGACATCTATAGGCCGGGTGTCCTAATTGGTTGCAATGATAACACTTCATGTTGGTGAAGTAGCTGCCTCTTCCTAGTCCACCACTTCTTCCTCTGGAGCTGAAACCTCTTCCTCTTCCACCTCTACTAGAGCTTCCTTCTTGCTGTTCAAAAAACCTGACTTCTCCTTGGGCTCTTGGTTCTGAGCTTCTTCCACTATAACTTCCTCTTTGTCCTCTACTGTCTTTCCCTTTACCTCTGCTTTTGGGATTTTTCTCTTGTTTCTTTTTTCCTTTCTCCTCTATTTTAAAAGCCATTTGATATCATTGGTGGACTATTTTTAAGTTTTCTAAGCTCATATCTTCTTGGATAAACCACTTGAGCCCATTCAAGTACCTTGCTAACCTGATGCTCTCATCTTCAACCACTTTTGACCTAAGGCATAATTTTTGAAACTCCTTTGTATATGTTTGAACATCCATATATTTTTTCCTTAGATTGTGTCTTCTCCTATGCAACTGGACTTCATAATCATTAGGGAGATAGGTCTACCTTATCTTGGTTACCATCCCTTTCCATGAAACTATGGGACCTTTTCCTTCTTTCTCTCTTTCTGATTGTACAAACTTCCACCATGTGAGAGCTGCTTCTCTCAACCTTGACTTGGCCACCTTTACCTTTTGGGCCTCTGTTATGCCATCACACTGAAAGTGATTCTCAATGCTCTCAATCCAGTCTACAACTAAATTAGGGTCCATTTGTCCACTGAAAAGTGGCACACCCTCCAAGGCTTTACCACTCAAAGCTTGCAATGCCTTCAAGAATGGTTCATCTGCAAGAATAGGATCAGGCTTCAGAGCTTTCTCCTCTAATTCCTCTTCTTTTTCCTTGGCTTCTTGCTCTTCATTCTACTTTATCTTATCTTTCACAGTATCTGTTGTCTCATGGACTTCATCCAAGAGTTTCTCCATTTGAGATATCCTTTCTCTGAGCAACCGGTTGTCTTCCTCTTGCTCTTCTACCTTTTTAGCTAGCTCTGCATTTTTCACCATGGTTCCTTCCTTTGGTGTGTTCTCTCCTACTAACTTAGTGGGCTGAAACATCAATCTCAAACCTTGAATCCAACCTAGCTCTGATACCAATATGATGTATGAGACCTCCAAGATGTGCTTGCACCAACCAACTAGAAGACCTTTCTCTCTGTCTTCACTCAAGAACCTGATGGCTTTAGGGTTCTAAACTGACTTAGATCATTAACTAAGCCCTTTTCTAACTCTATCACAAGAGTTACTCTCCTTGTGCTTCACCTTGGAGGATTCAACACTCTTTGAAACTGATTACTCTTCCTTGGACTTAGAAAGTTCTAAGTGCCATCTTTGTCAACTCACTTGAACTACTTGTAGGGGAATCTAAGGTACTATCCTCATGCTTCTTGCATCCAAATTGATCCATTTTGGAGGTTCTTCAGTTTCCAATGCACCCGATTCCAAGAAATTGCCTTGGTAAGACCTAATCTCTTCTAGCCCTTACCAGACAGTTTTTAGCTTTTTCTGCCCAAACTCTCCAAAGGACCTGGCTAACAAATGTCACTTCCTAACACATTTTTTTGAGCTTTAAATCTTCTACTAGGTTTTAGACCTCTGTCACTACCGTACAGTGCATTCCTAGAATCAAGGGCAAATGGGCTAATTGACCTATTTTCTAGGGTTTTGCTAATCACTTGCTGATTTCTCACTTAAGAGGATTGATCATGCCTTCATCTCTCTGGTATCCTTGTGTTTGTTCATATTCCACCTAGACATGTACTATTTCGATACAGTTGTATGTTCCCCTGCCTGTTCTATTCACTTTTCCACTCCCAAACTCCTAACCAGGCAGTCCTAGCTCGCCTAGGGTTTGGAATTAAAAATCATTGCCTGGATCTTTTGATTTCCTACTATTAAATATGTACAATGGTCTGGCTCCCACTCCATATTCCACCAATTTTAGGGAAAACCCGTGGTCAGTGTTTATGGGGGAGCCATGAAAAGGTTCATTGCTCAAAACTACAATGAAAACCCTGCTAAACTCTAATCTATGCAATCAAAACAATAACTCTGCACTAAGCTACCTAATTACCAGATGAAATATACTCTAACCTATGCTAAGAACACAAATACAATGATGACACAGTATACATAGAGTCTTTGATATCACTATTTCAAAAACACACGGGGTTTTCAATAAACATAGAAAAATATAGAAATCTGCTAAACATTTTCTATTCTTTCACCACACAACTTGATTACAATCATGACTTCTACTTGTTACAAGCCATTACATCAATCTTGAAGTCTTTTCCACCATTCAAGGTGAGATTTCTCACTCCCATATCCCTAATTTTAAGGGCATCCAAGACAACTACCAAATTGCATGCAACCTCTCATTGTTGTCATTCAATTTTGCAATATTCTTGCAACTTTGCCATCACCCTCCTTTTTAGGATCTCTAACTCATTAATCTCAAGCAACCAACATCTAAATGGCCCCTTGGCATCTTCAAACAATGAAGATATGACTATGACAAATTTAATACTTTATATCCTAACATATGTTGTCTTAAGCTAAACAAAGCAATATTTAACAACCTTGATCAAACTAGGATGTCCTAAGTCCTAGTGACCAAATTTCCACACAAACAAGACCTTCTAAGGTCCAAAACAAACACACTAAAATCCTGATTTGGCCAAGATCAGGTACAAGCCAAAATTTGTTGTCAAACCAAAATGGAGGTCAATCTAGGTGCTCCTGCACCATCCTCCCCAAAATAGAAAACTTCAATCCATCCTTGGATTGAGTAAGTGAGGATCAATGCCCAACTTCTTGAACTCTGCCTCTTTGATCCATACTACATCAACTTCAAGTTTTCCTTGTCTTTGGATCAAATATTCTTTGTACTCCTTGGTTCTTGTTCTCTTTTAGATCCTAGTATCCAAGATCTTATCAGCTTGTTTGGCTGTGACAGTAGGCAATTTGAGTTCTTCTACATCTTGACTAACTTCATGGAGGGTCTGATCCATATTTGGTGGTGATCCTCTGTAATGGACTAGATCTACAACAATAAAAATAGGGGACAATCCACTATCATCTGGTAATTGTACCTTGAAAGTATTGTTGCCATACTTCTCCAAGATAGGATAGGGACCTATCCTCTTCATTTGCAATTTATGAGGAACTCCTTTCTACAGTCTAGCCTTGTTCAAATGCACCATTACTAGGTCTCCAACATTGAATTAGACTTCTTTCCTATGCTCATCCACTTTAAGCTTATGTTTCATGGTGTTTTCTGCTAGTGTTTTCCTGACTGTCTCATGAATCTCCTCCATTGCACAAGCAAAGTCATCAGCATATCCACTTTCGTTGACTCCATCCTTCAACTCTCTTAGCTCATAGACACCTCTGGGATGTAAGCCAGATACAATTTCAAAGGGGATCTTCCCTGTTGATCTATTTACTATGTCATTATAGGCATATTCAACTTGCCTAATAATCTGATCCCATTGTTGACCATACTCCTTGGTCAAGCATCTCAAGAGATTTCCAAGTGTCCAATTCACCACTTCGATTTGACCATCAGTTTGGGGATGGTATGCAAATCCAAAGGATAAATTGGTGCCCATTCTTTGCCAAAGAGTCTTTCAAAAATGACTCATAAACTTGGTATCCCTGTCTAATACAATGCTGATTGGTAACCCATGAATCTTGACTATCTCCTTAAAGAAAAGAGAGGCTATTTGACTGGCATCATTGGTTGTTTTGTAGGGCACAAAGTGAGCCATCTTGCTAAATCTATCTACAACAACATAAACACTATCCATACCTTGCTTTGTCTTGGGTAAACCAACTACAAAGTCCATGCTCAAGCACTCCCATGGCCTAGAAGGGATAGGTAGTGGCTCGTATAGGCCTGCATTTGAAGAAGTTCCTTTGGCCTTTTGACATACCACACAACTTTCCACATACCTTCTGACATATAAATTCATTCTTGGCCAATAGTAAAATATTTGAACCAGTTCCTGAGTTTTGGTGATTCCAAAATGACCACTCAAAGCACCATTATGTTTCTCTTGTATCAAGTTCTCCCTAATAGAACCTCTAGGAACACAAAGCTGATTTCCTTTAAACAAAAGATCATTTTGCAAGGTATATTTTGCATATTTTCTATGGAAATGATTCTTGTACTCAAGACATACCTTATAAATATTTGCAAAGTCTTCATCATCTGCATATAGATCTTTGAAGTGATCTATTCCCATGCTCTTCAACTGAATTTCTTGAATTGTGAGGACTCTCCTGCTCAATGCATCAGCCACTTTGTTGAGAGCTCCTTTCTTGTGCTTGATATTGAAGGTGTAAGCTTGCAAGTACTCCACCCATTTCATGTGCCTATGACTCAACTTCTCTTGTGAATTTAGGAAAATGAGTGTTTGGTTGTCTGAATACACAATGAATTCCTTGGGAAGCAAGTAGTGCCTCCATTTCCTTGGAGCTTGAACCAATGCATACATTTCAAGATCATAAGAAGAATATTTCTTCTTGGCTTCACTTAACTTCTTGAATGAAAAGCCACCAGTCTGCCCTCTTGACTAAGAATAGCTCCAATAGCTACATTGCTTGCATCACACTCAATTGTGAATAGCTTCTCAAAGCTTGGTAACACCAAAATAGGTTGGGTAGCTATCTTTTCCTTCAGCAACTCAAAACTCTTGTGAGCTTGCTCATTCCACACAAACTTGGTTTTCATTCCTCCTTTAATGGTATCCAACATAGGAGCACAAATAGCACTAAACTACCTTATAAATTTTCTATTGTATTGAGCAAGACCATGGAAGCTTCTTACCTCTGTTGCTGTCTTTGGAGTAGGCCAATTGAGAATGGCTTCCACTTTGCTGCTATCCATCTTCAATTTGCCATGTGATAGCACAAATCCAAGGTACACCAGCTCTGTTTTGATGAACTCACACTTTTCCAGATTGATCATCAGCTTCTCCTCCTGCAGTTTCTTGAAAATCAACTCAATATGTTGGAGGTGCTCTTCTCTAGTTCTGCTATAGAATAGTATATCATCAAGATACACTACTACAAACTTGCCAATGTAGTCTTTGAGGATTTCATTCAAGAGTCTCATGAATGTGGAGGGGGCATTAGACAAACCAAATGGCATAACAAGCCACTCATAGAGACCCTCATTGGTTTTGAAGGTTGTTTTCCACTCATCACCCTCATGTATCCTAATTTGGTGATAACCACTCTTTAAATCTATCTTGGTATAATACCTAGCTTCACCTAGACAATCCATGAGATCTTCAATCCTAGGGATAGGGAACCTATACATGATGGTTATCTTGTTGATTGCCCTAGAATCAGTACAAAGCCTCCACTCTCCTCCCTTTTTAGGTGCTAAGATAGTGGGTACTACACATGGACTGATGCTTTTCCTGATGAGACCTTGGTCAAGAATTTCTTTAATTTTCCTGGCTATTTCCTCATTTTGTTGAGGTGTCATCTTTTAGCTACTTTGTTTGGAAGGGTGGCTCCTGGTATCAAATCTATCCTATGACTTATGGCTCTTTTAGGAGGTAGGGTTGCTGGTTGACCACTACTTACAATACCTTAGTAGGTCTACAACATTTCCTGTATCTCCTTGGGTAAGTCTTGCTTTTCAACTGCTTTCTCTTTGCTCACCTCTCTTGGCTTGATCATCACTACATAGCCAACTCCTTCTCCTTCTTCCAAGGCTTTTAAGAACTCTTTTTCACCAGCTATGAGTAGTTTAGAACCTGCTGTCTGCACCTCTCTATCTTCTAACAAAGACTGAATCTTGAAGGTTACATTGTCTTTCTTGAAGGTATATGAATTCTTAGCTCCATCATGCATAGCTTGGTGGTCAAATTGCCATGGTCTACCTAAGAGCAAGTGACATGCATCCATAGGTAACACATCACACAAAACTTTGTCTTTGTACTTGCCAATTGAGAACTCCACCCATGCTTATTCATTGACCAAGACTTGCTGACCCTTATTGAGCCATGTGACCTTGTAAGGGTTGTTGTGAGGTATCCTTATCAATTTAAGCTTGCTGACTACCTCCTCTAACACAATATTGTCAGTTGAACCTGAGTCTATAATGACCTTGCACACTTTCCCCATCATCTTGCATTTTATCCTAAACAAGGACCTTCTTTGGCTTGGCTCTTCTTTCATTGGTTCTTTGATCAAAGTCCTCCCCATCATAAGATTCTCACCTTCCTCTGAGTTCAATGGTACTTTAGGTTGTTTATTTGCTGCAGTAGTCTCATCTTGAATCAGATTAGTGCTCTTATCTCCTCCATGAGAAGTACTACCTTTCTCTAGACATCTATAGGCCGGGTGTCCCAATTGGTTGCAATGATAACACTTCATGTTGGTGAAGTAGCTACCTCTTCCTAGTCCACCACTTCTTTCTCTGGAGCTGAAACCTCTTCCTCTTCCACCTCTACTAGAGCTTCCTTCTTGCTATTCGGAAAACCTCACTTCTCCTTGGGCTCTTGGTTCTGAGCTTCTTCCACTATAACTTCCTCTTTGTCCTCCGCTATCTTTCCCTTTAGCTCTACTTTTGGGATTTTTCTCTTGTTTCTTTTTTCCTTTCTCCTCTATTTTCAAAGCCATTTGATAGCATTGGTAGACTATTTTGAAGTTTACTAAGCTCATATCTTCTTGGATAGACCACTTGAGCCCATTCAAGTACCTTGCTAACCTGATGCTCTCATCTTCAACCACTTTTGATCTAAGGCACAATTTTTGAAACTCCTCAGTATATGTTTGAACATCCATATCTTTTTTCCTTAGATTGTGTCTTCTCCTATGCAACTGGACTTCATAATCATCAGGGAGATAGGTCTACCTTATCTTGGTTACCATCCCTTTCCATGAAACTATGGGACCTTTGCCTTCTTTCTCTCTTTCTGATTGTACAAACTTTCACCATGTGAGAGCTGCTCCTCTCAACCTTGACTTGGCCACCTTTACCTTTTGGGCCTCTATTATGCCATCACACTCAAAGTGATTCTCAATGCTCTCAATCTAGTCTACAACTAAATCAGGGTCCATTTGTCCACCAAAAAGTGGCACACCCTCCAAGGCTTTACCACTCAAAGCTTGCAATGCCTTCAAGAATGGTTCCTCTGCAAGAATAGGATCAGGCTTTGGAGCTTCCTCCTCCAATTCATCTTCATTTTCCTTGGCTTCCTGCTCTTCCTTATGCTTTATCTTATCTTGCATAGTATCTATTGTCTCATGGACTTCATCCAAGAGTTTCTCCATTTGAGATATCCTTTCTCTGAGCAACCGGTTGTCTTCCTCTTGCTCTTCTACCTTTTTAGCTAGCTCTGCATTTGTCACCATGGTTCCTTCCTCTGGTGTGTTCTCTCCTACTAACTTAGCGGGCTGAAACATCAATCACAAACCTTGAATCCAACCTAGCTCTGATACCAATATGGTGTATGAAACCTCCAAGATGTGCTTGCACCAACCAACTAGAAGACCTTTCTCTCTTTCTTCACTCAAGAACCTGATGGCTTTAGGGTTATAAACTGACTTAGATCATTAACTAAGCCTTTTTCTAATTATGTCACAAGAGTTACTCTCCTTGTGCTTCACCTTGGAGGATTCAACACTCTTTGAAACTGATTACTCTTCCTTGGACTTGGAAAGTTCTAAGTGCCATCTTTGTCAACTCACTTGAACTGCTTGTAGGGGAATCTAAGGTATTATCCTCATGCTTCTTGCATCCAAATTGATCCATTTTGGAGGTTCTTCAGTTTCCAATGCATCCGATTCCAAGAAATTGCCTTGGTAAGACCTAATCTCTTCTAACCGTTACCAGTCGGTTTTTGGATTTTTCTTCCCAAACTCTCCAAAGGACCTAGCTAACAAATGTCACTTCCTGACACCCTTTTTGGAGCTTTAAATCTTATACTAGGTTTTAGACCTCTGTCACTACCGTACAGTGCATTCCTAGAATCAAGGGAAAAAGGGCTAATTGACCTATTTTCTAGGGTTTTGCTGATCACTTGCTTATTTCTCACTTAAGAGGATTGATCATGCCTTCATCTCTCTAGTATCCTTGTGTTTGTTCATATTCCACCTAGATGTGTACTATTTCCATATAGTTGTACCTTCCCCTACCTGTTCTATTCACTTTTCCACTCCCAAACTCCTAACCGGGCAGTCCTAGCTCGCCTAGGGTTTGGAATTAAAAATCATTGCCTAGCTCTTTTGATTTCCTACTATTAAATATATATAATGGTCTGGCTCCCACTCCATATTCCACCAATTTTAGGGAAAACCCATGGTTAGTGTTTATGGGGGATCCATGAAAAGGTTCACTACTCAAAACTACAATGAAAACCTTGCTAAACTCTAATCTATGCAATCAAAACAACAAATCTGCTCTAAGCTACCTAATTACCAGATGAATATATGCTCTAACCTATGCTAAGAACACAAATACAATGATAACATAGTATACACAGAATCTTTGATATCACTGTTTCAAAAACACATAGGGTTTTTAATAAACACAGAAAAATACAGAAATCTGCTAACTATTTTCTATTCTTTCACCACACAACTTGATTACAATCATGACTTCTACTTGTTATGAGCCATTACATCAATCTTGAAGTCTTTTCCACCATTCAAGGGGAGATTTCTTGCTCCCATATCCCTGATTTTAAGGGAATCCAAGACAACTACCAAATTGCATGCAACCTCTCATTGTTGTCATGCAATTTTGCAATATTCTTGCAACTTTTCCATCACCCTCCTTTTTAGGATCTCTAACTCATTAATCTCGAGCAACCAACATCTAAACTACCCCTTGGAATCTTCAAAGAACAAAGATATGACTATGAAAAATTTAATACGTTATATCCTAACATATGCTGTCTTAAGCTAAACAAAGCAATATTTAACAACCTTGATCAAACTAGGATGTCCTAAGTCCTAGTGACCAAATTTTCACACAAACAAGACCTTCTAAGGTCCAAAACAAACACACTAAAATCCTAATTTGGCCAAGATCAGGTAAAAGCCAAAATTTGTTGTCAAACCAAAATGGAGGTCAGCCTAGGTGCTCCTGGACCAAAAGATTACCAAGTGAACACCATCAACTTTGTCCCATCATCTCATGCCCAAAAGATTGATGAATTTCAGGGGTTAGTGTCCACCATCCTTCAATAGATGAAAAAAGATCAGTTGATAAAGGAGGAACTGAAAACACAAGTGGTAGAACTAACTACCTTCATAGAACATTGGATAACATCAGGAGAAGAAGAGCATGTGTAGGATCATGATTGGCTAAAAAGTGGCAATATGATGGGTATGTGGCTGACGACATTTTTTTACCCAAAATTGATGAAAAATGGGTTTTTAAAGGATATTCTCAGCTTTCCACCAATATAAATTATGCTTTACTTTGAATTTAATAAATAATTATTATTAATTTTCTATTTGAATTATAGCTAAAGTCCTGATCGATAGGTTGATTGATAAACATCTATAGCTTTCAAATGATATCACATTTTTTGAATCTAAAAAGTGTGTCACATTCTATGCTTCATATAATATAGGATTAAAAAAATAAAAAATGAATTTCATAAAGTTTTGACCAAGTTAAGGTGGTCAGACATACGAGTTTTTTATATTTTTTAAAATTTGTAATAAAAAAATTCATAATTAATTATTTATTTGGAAAAAAATTACAAAAAAATATGCATCACATTAGGACATGAGTTCGCTACCTATATCTAAAATATTATAAAAAAATATTATCATTTTATTGTGGTTCTAGGGTGGTTAGACAGACATCTACTTATTTTTTCCCTTAAATTTAAGTACTAGTACATTGAAATTTCAAATTTTCACCAAATATTTTTTTCTTTTCTTTTTTGATAAGTCTAGTAGTTTATAAATTACATTCAATTTTATGTAGATTTTATTCTTACATATTTATGAAATAATATAGATAACTTATTCAATTTTATACATCAAGTTTCCTAACTCTAATTTTTCTAAATTTTTTGCCACTTAAGGGCCTAATTTTTCCATGATGATCTTGCACATACCTAGCTTTGATAGACTTTCCTACGCCTGCCCTAATCTCTAAGGAAGAAGTTAATAAAATGGGAAAGATGAAGGACTAGACCAAGTCTACCTCATACTAGTTCAAGAGGGTAATCAACACAAGTGACAAGGGAATCCCCCATGCAACCAAGATGCACAATGAGTTTTTGGTTTTGTAAAAGAAAGTTGGGGAGGTAATGGTAATCGACAAAGATTTCCCTAAGCTTTACAAGATTACATACTCGAAGTTGGAAAACATCCTCAAACTCTCTCTCAAAACTTGGGAAAAGGAACTAGCACAACCCAAGGAAGACCACTAGCTACTCGAAGCTTGGATACTAAATTTTGAATATAGAAAAAAGGTTTTGAAAGGACCTTATTGGAGTTAGAGGCCAATCATGAATGGATTGTGGATCATCAGATTAAATGTGATGATTATTTGAAGTTGATGTTAGTGATCGGGATGGGTTGGATGGAACACTCACTGTCCCATGCTCTGGGTCTCACCTTGGCAAACCCTTTAGTGTCACTATCCACCTTCTCAACCTATGGGCCCTAATGTTTGTTAGGCACCTCTGGTTCTCTTGGCCAACCCTACTATTATCTCCAACTCCCTAACCATACCAATCTTGGTGCTCTCTCTGCCATTCTCTCCTTAGCCCTTAATCTTCCTAAGGACTAGCTAAACCTCCAACCTTCACTAATTTTATGCAGGGGTGTGGAGGTGTTTTAAAACATTGTAATCAATCAACTTTTGGTTCTTGTTTAACCTTCTTGCTCCAATTCCTGGTCGATTTCTTCAAAACCCTCTTTTGGGGTTAAAAGGGCTACTAGCCAAGAGCCCCTATTAGGTCTCCAACTCTGAGTAATCTGGTCTTTGTTCTAAAATATTACAAGAACACCCCATTCTTTCTCTAAGATCCCTAGTTAATTTTCCTAACTCTCCAAGATTTTTGGGGTTTTGGGCCTTTACCAGCCGTACAAAGCCAATTCTTGAAAATGGCCTAAGACTAGGGTTTACAAGCCTTTCACTAGCTACTTCTAGACTGTCAGAGTTTTCTCACACCAAATGGGTTGATGGAGCATCCTCTTGACCACCAGACCTTTCCAAGACCCTCAGCTAAATTCTCCAAAAGGAATTTTTTCAAAACCTTAACACCCCTGCAATTTAGGTGCCTTGCACTCCTTGTCTTCCCTAGCCAAACTCCTTCTAGCTCGCCTAGGGCAAGACTTTGCTCACTGCTCCTGCACACACACAACTCCTAAAACCCACCATATTTACACTCATGGAGCCTAGTCACTATTACCAAAGGGTTTTACAATTTGTACGGTGGGAAAGTGGTCTAGCACTCCATTTTCTCCATACTCTCTGGATTAGGCCAGAAAAGGAAGAAATCAAACTATTTACAAACAAATGATGAAAACATATCACAAAGGAAAATAAATGACACACCAAGCTAGTATTCTATCAACACTACATTCTATATATAGAACAATAGTTATTTCAATCCATTTAAAGCTCTGTTATCAAACACAAATCAAAAATAACATTCAAGAACACTCTTTTATATCAACTCACAAAATGTTTTTCTCTATACCAATTCTTCTAACCCTATTTACAGGTTGAGGCTCACCTTAAATAAGGCTCCTCAATTATTTAGCTTCTTTGGTCGGACTTCTTCATGACCTAATGGCCAACATTACTAAAACCCACTGTGTTTTCTAACTTTTGACAAGGTTAGCAACCTAGACAAGAATGAGCTTCAAAACCCATCCATGCTTTCCACTTCTAGTTCCACTGATCACAACAGATCAACACTTATTAATAATCCTTAAATTCTAACAAAATGATCTACATGACCTCAAAATAACATACCCAAACAAAATTCAACCTAGACTACTTCCTAGGTGTGTTTCCTAGGTGCTCCTGCACCATTCTCTCCCTCTCTACACAAGCACTAAGGAATGAAAGGAGAGATCAATGATAGGTCAATACCAAACTTCTTGAACAGATCTTCTTGTACCCATGTGGCTTCTTATTCATGCTTGTTCTTCCACTTGATAAGGTGCTCCATGTACACCTTGTGCCTTGTAGACTTTTGTACTCTGGACTCCAAGATCTTCTCTACCTGAAGCTTGTCTTGATTAGGTAAGGATAAATTGCTGATGTCCTTGAAGATTTCCTTACTATTCTAATCCACATCATTGACTGATCCCTTATACTTGATCAAGTCAGCTATATTGAAAACTAGTGAGATTCCTAGATCGGTAGGTAACTCCACCTTGTATGCATTCTTGCCATACTTGGCTAATATCTTGCATGGACCCACTCTCTTCATCTGAAACTTGGTTTAAATTTCCTTCTGCAACCTTGATTTGTTAAGGTGTACTATAACATAGTCCCCTACTACAAATTGCACATCCTTCCTTGACAAATCTACTTTCTCGTTCAACTTTTGTGTAGCCTCGGTGACTGTCTTCTTCACCTGCTCCTGAATCTCTTTAATGGTCTGAATGAAGTCCTCTGCATGTACACTTCTATGTTCCATAGTTCCAAGATCTATGAGCTCACATATGCCTCTTGGGTGCATTCCATACACAATCTCAAAATGACTCTTCCCTGTGGTCTGATTCACACTTTCATTGTAAGCATACTCAGCTTGTGAGATAACCATATCCCATGTTTGTCCATAGTCCTTAGTTAGGCACCTTAGAAGGTTACCTAGAACCCTGTTAACCACCTCTATTTGACCGTTGGTCTGAGGATGGTAAGCTGATCCAGAAGATAGGTTGGTACCTAATCTGCTCCATAGAGTCTTCCAAAAGTGACTCATGAACTTCACATCTCTTTCAGAAACAATACTTAAAGGTAGTCCATGGATCCTTACCACTTTCCTGAAGAAAAGATGAGCTATGTAGCTAGCATCATGAGTATTTTTGCAAGGAATAAAATGACTCATTTTTCTAAATCTGTCCACTACTACATAAACACTATCAAAACTAGTCTTGGTCTTAGGAAGGCCTACCACAAAATCCATGCTCCCGCACTCCCGTGGTCTGTTAGGAATGGGTAGGGGTTGGTATAAACCAGCATTACTAGCTCATCCCTTAGCTTTCATACACACATCACATTTTTCCACATACTTTCTAACATCTCTTGCCAACTTAGGCCAGTAATAGAATCTTTGCACTAGTTCTAAATTCTTATTGATGCCAAAATATCCACTAAGACTGCCATTATGCTTTTCTTGAATCATATTTTTTCTCATTCACCCTCTTAGAACACATAATTGATTTCCATTAAGCAATAACCCACTTTACAATGTATACTTTGAGTATTGGCTATGGAAATGGTTCTCAAAGTTAGAACATACCTTATAGACCTCTGAAAAGTCTTCATCTTCCCCATATAGATCCTTGAAACTCTCTATGCCAATGCTCTTGACCTGTATCTCTTGTGCTGTCAATAATCTCCTACTTAGTGCATCTACCACCTTGTTCAACTGTCCCTTCTTATGCTTGATGGTGAATGTAAAAGCTTGGATATATTCCATCAATTTCAAATGCTTATTACTCAACTTCTCTTGAGTGTTGTTATGACTAAGTGCCTCATTGTCAGTAAAGACTACAAATTCCTTGGGTAGAAGGTAATGCCTCCATTTCCTAGGTGACTAAACCAAAGCATAAAGTTCTAAGTCATAGGTTAAATACTTCTTTGCTTCATTGAGCTTCTCACTAAAGAAGGCTATGGGCCCACCCTCTTGACTTAGCACTCCTACTACCACTCCACTTGCATCACACTCAATGGTGAACAATTTGTCAAAACTAGGTAACAAAAGAATAGGTTGAGTTGCCACTTCTTGTTTTAGTTTCTCAAACCCTTTCTTAGCTTCTTGAGTCCATTTAAACTTAGTTTTTAAACCACCTTTTATTGTATCTAGGACTGGTGCACAGATACCACTAAAGTTCCTTATGAGTTTTCTATAAAATTGAGCCAATCCATGAAAATTTCTTACCTCAGTCCCTATGGTTGGTTTAGGCCAGTTGAGGATAGCTTCCACCTTGCTTGGATCCATCTTCAATGATCCTTTGGACACTACAAAACCAAAATATACAAGCTCTTGCTTAAAGAACTCACACTTCTCTAGATTGATTGCCAAGTTCTCCTCTTGCAACCTTCTAAGAACCAACTCCACATGTTTCAAATGCTCTTCTATGTCTTGTTGTATATGAGGATGTCATCAAGATACACTACCACAAATATCCCTATAAAGTCTTTAAGCACTTCATTCATGAGCCTCATGAATGTGTTAGGGGCATTAGAGAGACCAAATGACATAACTCTCCATTCATACAACCCATCATTTGTCTTAAAAGTTGTTTTCCACTCATCTCCATCCTTGATTCTGATCTGATGGTATCCACTTTGTAGATCCAACTTAGTAAAGTACTGAGCTCCTCCAAGAAAATCCATTAAGTCTTCAATTCTAGGAATAGGGAACCTATACCTAATGGTGATCTTATTTATTGATCTAGAATCAGTGCATAACCTCCATTTACCTCCCTTCTTTGTTGCCAAAACCACTAGTACTACACATGGGCTGATGCTCTTTTGAATCAAGCCTTGATCCAATAGCTCTTGCACTTGCCTAGCTACTTCTAGGTTTTGATTAGGTGTAAGCTTATAAGCTGCTTTGTTAGGCAATGAGGCTCCAAGTATGAAGTCAATTTGATGACTTATGGCTTTCTTTGGTGGTAAAGTTGTAGGTGTACCATCACTAACTATGCTCTTGTGCCTTTCAAGTAACTTCTGGACTGCTTCTGGTAGGACTATTTTCTCAATCGTATCTTCCTCTTTGGATTGCATCATGATAACATATCCTTGACCTCCTTGATGTAGGTTGATAAGGAACTCCTTCCCACTACTCAACATGACACTTGGTGTCTTTGACTGTCCCTCTTCTTCTTCTGATAGTGACTGCAACTTGAAAGTTTTCCCATCCTTCTTGAATGAGATAGTATTCTCTTTCCCATCATATATGACACTTCTGTCATACTGCCATGGTCTGCCCAATAGTAGATGGCATGCTTCCATGGGTAAAACATCACAAACCAACTTTTCTTTATATCCTCCAATGAAAAACTCCACCGTTACTTCCTCATTCACTAAAACACTTTGCCCTTTGTTTAGCCATGTGACCTTGTAGGGGTTAGTGTGGGGTACATTCTCCAATTTCAGTTTCATTACTGCCTCCTCTGAGATAATATTGTTTGTTGAACCTGAATCCACTATGAACTTGCATACTTTACCAAGTATCTTGCACCTTACTCTAAATAAGGCTCTTCTCTATTTTAGTTCTTCCTTGACCAGTTGTTTGATAAAAAATCTACTGAACATCAAATTCTCTCCTACCTCAAATTCAATGTAACTAACCTCAGATGACTTAGGACTCATGGTGTCCTCTTGTGCATAAGCCACTCTCTTCTCATTGCTTGATGAAGATGCTTTCTCCAGGCACCTATAAGCTGGATGTCCAACTTGACCACAATGGTAGCATTTCATGTTTGCAAAGTATGAATTGCTCCTACCTACTCCTCTTCCTCTATTTGAACCTCCTTGAGGTCCTCTACCTTTGTTATATCCTCCTCTAGAAGATGTTTCTCCTCCATGCTTTGTGAGTTTAGACTCTCCTTGGTTTCTTTGGTCATTGCCTCTACCTTGGTAGCCACCTCGCTGTCCTCTTTGATCTCTTTGGTCTCTACCTTTGCCTCTGCCCTTAGAAGCTTTGTCTTGCTTCCTCTTGCTTCTTTCCTCAATCTTGATAGCCAATTGGTAACATTGATGTACTGTCTTAGGACTTAAAAGAGCCATCTCCTCTTGAATGTTCCACTTCAAGCCATTAAGATACCTAGCCACCTTGAGACTTTCATCTTTAGAAACATTAGACCTCATACAAAGTTTTTGGAACTCCTCTGTTTAGGTATTCACATCTTGGTCTTTCTGCCTTAGGCTTTGTCTATTCTTGTGTAACTGAATCTCATAGTCATTTGGAATATATACTTCTCTTATCTTGGCAACCATTTGTATGGTGGAAAAGTGGTCTAGCACTCCATTTTCTCCAGACTACCTGGATCAGGCCAGAAAAAGGAAGAAATCAAACTATTTATAAAAAAATTATGAAAACGTATCAAAAAGGAAAATAAATGACACACCAAGCTATTATTCTATCAACACTACATTCTACATACACAACAATAGTTATTTCAATCTATTTAAAGCTCTGTTATCAAACACAAATCAGAAATAGCCTTCAAGAACACTATTTTATATCAACTCACAAAATGTTTTTCTCTATACCAATCCTTCTAACCCTATTTATAGGTTGAGGCTCACCTTAAACAAGGCTCCTCAATTAGTTAGCTTCTTTGGTTAGACTTCTTCATGACCTAATGGCCAACATTACTAAAACCCACTGTGTTTTCTAACTTTTGACAAGGTTAGCAACATAGACAAGAATGAGCTTCAAAACCCATCCATGCTTTCCACTTCTAGTTCCACTAATCACAACAGATCTATAAAAAATTAGCAAAATTCATAGACTGCCTAGGTGTGTTTCCTAGGTGCTCTTGCACCAGTTAGGATATGAGATGCCCACCCTGGAGCTAGATCAAGAAACCATCAAGCATGAATTCCACAAGAAAATAAAGCAAGGAGCCGGTGATATGTTGCTGACAGACTTCATGGATTTTTTTACAAGAGCCTTCATAGAGTCAGAGAAAATAATCATGGCTGCACCAAAATGCATGGAATATTGAGATCAAATGGTGGAAGGATTTAAGAGAGTTGCCTTCTTGATCTCTAAATTTGACCTCTCTGAAGATAAGAAGTTGTTGGTTGTAATTTGGAAGTTTGTTGAATATGGAACATCACAAAAGCAAGTTGTAAATCCTTGAAACATGGATTTTTGGGACCCTATGGACTACTCTTGCACTTCTAGGGTTTTTCACCTAAAAGGAGAGAGATTGGGTGAAAATGCTAATGATTCATTCAAATTAGGATGTGTGTGATGTCATGTCATGTAAATGAACTTAAATAAATACAATTGACTAATCTGAATGATTAAAAATGAGTGCAAAAGTGCAATTATAGCTGTGTTTGAAAACACATTTTGATATGTAAACAACTATGTAAATGAAGAAATTATGCAGAACAGAAAGAGATGGGATGAAATAGAGTGCACCTGGGAAAAGTGTGATGATTTTGGAATGTTTTGGATGCTGATGAAATTCATTGATTTTTCACAGTGGGACTCATTCACCCAGGGTGGCGAATTAGTCCACCTACTGGTCAAAAACTGTCAGGAGCTAGTGTCTATCTGTCAAGATCTGAAATATGACAAAACTAAAGTTTCTAGTCCTAAGGTGGGACTCATTCGCCATAGGTGGAAAATCAGTCCTCCCCTAATTTCCTAAGAAAATGGAAGACACAAGTAATAAGGGAATCCACCATGCAACCAAGATGCACAATGAATTTTGGGTTTTGTAAAAGGAATTTGAGGAGGTAATGGGAATCAACAAATATTTTCCCAAGATTTATAGGACTACATACCTGAAGTTGGAAAACATCCTCAAACTCTCTCTCGAAACTTGGGAAAAGGAACTGGCTCTACCCAAGGAAATCCACTAGCTACTTGAAGCCTGGCTATTGAATTTTGAATATAGAAAAGAGGTTTTGGAAAGGGCTTTATTGGAGTTAGAGGAAAATCATGAATGGATTATGGATCATTAGGTTGAATGTGATGATTATTTGAAGTTGATGTCAGGATACCATATACTCACCCTAGAGCTAGATCAAGAAGCCATCAAGCATGAATTCCACAAGAAAATAGAGCAAGGATCTAGTGATATATTTCCAATAGACTTCATGGAATTTTTTGCAAGAGCCTTCACATAGTTAGAGAAAATAATCAGAGCTGCACCAAAATGCATGGAATATCGAGATCAAATGGTGGAAGGATTTAAGAGAGTTTCCTTCTTGATCTCTAAATCTAACATCTTTGAAGAAAAGAAGTTTTTGGTTGCAATTGGGAAGTTTGTTGAATATGAAAAATCACAAAAGGAAGTTGTAAATTTTTGAAACATGGAGTTTTGGGACCCAATGGACTACTCTTGCACTTCTAGGGTTTTTCACCTAAACAAAGAGAGATAGGGTAAAAAATGCTAATAATTCATTCAAATTAGGATGTATGTGAGGTGATGTGATGTAAATAAACTTAAATTAACAAAATTAACTAATCTGACTAATTAAAAATGAGTTCAAAAGTGCAATTACAACTATGTTTGAAAACACATTGTGATATGCAAACAACTATGTAAATGAAGAAATTATGTAGAACAAAAAGAGATGGGATGAAATAGAGTGCACATGGGAAAAGTGTGATGATTATAGAATGTTCTAGATGCTGATGAAATTCACTGATTTTTCACAGTGGGACTCATTCACCCAGGGTGGTGAATTAGTCCACCTACTAGTGAAAAACTACAAGGAGCTAGTTTCTATCTATTGGGATCTAAAATCTGACAAAACTCAAGTTTCCATTTGTAAGGTGGGACTCATTCTCCATAGGTGGAAAATCAGTCCTCCTTGAAATTCTTGAAAAACTAGAAGACAATTCTGCAACACTAGATCTTAGAATGTTTAATTGTAGGGTTGTCAAAGTCAAATCTACAGAAAATGGACAAATAACTCTCTCCAAGCTTGATTATGACTCAAGTTGTCTTGAAGAACCTAGTTGACTTGAAAATCACTCTTGAACACCTAATAACCTATCAAATATATAGAAAAAGGGTTGTAAACAAACAAGCAAAAGGGGGAAAATGATTAGGGGTTATTGAATAGGGGTTTGCCTTGGTCAAACCCTACTTTTGGTAATTAAACCCTTGAAAAGATAATGAAATGAAAGAGAAAGATAAACCAATAACATGAAAATGCTATCAACTTACCTAAGTATTGATGATGCAAATCTGAAGTAATGTTAATGGCTAGTTCAAAGTGCTTGAATAGTGCTTCAAAAGATGATGGAAAGTGCTTGAATGAGTGAGAAGATTGTAGGAGATTGCTTGAATGAATTAGGAGATGTAAAATGAATAGAAAAATGCCTATTTATACAATTCTTGTGCCTTAGTATACATTCATACCTCATTACAGGCTAACATCAAGTGGTCTTTGATAAAATCCTGAAAGGAAATTTGAAATATTTTGAATTTGGGGCAAAGGGGGATTCATTCACCACCCGTGGAAAATAGGTCCCACCTAGGACCTAAAAACATGTGTTGGGAAAAATGTTGTGTTTAATGTTATTTATTGGGATAATATGCAAAAATCCACTTAATTAAGTCATGTGAGGGCATAAAGAGACAAAATAAAGCATGAGAAGGGTGTAAATAGTAAAGATGTGCCTAGAAAAGCATGAAAGTTTGTTACAAGACTTTGCAACACTCCAAAATAGGACTTGTTGATGAAGGAAAAGGTGGTTATAGGTGAATTGAATTAAATAGAGTCTAGAAGAATGTAGAAATGTCTTACAACACTTCACAACACCTTCACAAGACATCGTTCTTTGAGTTTTAGTACCTAAATAAGCTTGTTCAAGCCATGTTACAACATAAAATCAAAGCAACATAGTTCCAACACCATGAAACAAGACCTAAAAGGCCATGAAAATGACAAGAGACCATTTTTCTATGACACATTTAGCCCCCACCTTAGTGAGAGGATAAACCTACTTCAAACTCACACTAAAGTAGCCATGAACATTGATAGGAGGGTTCAAATGAACTTACATTAGCAAGATGGAATGAAAATGATCAAGAGAGATGATCAAGCCCCCAGGATGAAGATCCCATGGAAAAATACACATAAGCATAAAGGTACACACAAGTGTTGAAATGAATCAGATGAATGTTTGATCCTCAATCCAAGTGGTTGTGAAAAGATATCTAGGCTAATTGTTTGAAAAAGGGAATGTGTACTCACTCTAGGGCCAAGGAACTTCAGGTTGTCTACAGGGTGAGAAGGCCCAACTATATACTCACTTTGGGGCCCTGAAACTAGTTGTTCATGGTTTGAGAAAGCCAAAAAGGTAAGAAACATATGCTAGTTGGTATGCACCCACAAAACACAAAGGTGGCTATGGGGAAAATTCATGCCGCTAGGTGGGCTTCTTGCTCAACCATGTCAAAGTTATTCCTATTGATAACTTTAACAAGGTGCCACAAAGAAAAATGAATGTTCATGAATAAAAGGAAAGGGTACCACAGTCATGCAAGTTGTTTTATGCAAGGTGGCAAAAAAACAAAAATGCAAAAAATGCAAAATGTGAAAATGTAAAAGAAGTTCAAAGGAGTCTTGTTTAGTTCATGCAAGGTTAGTCAATTAGGGAACATTGTTTCTAATGTCTCCAAGAGAGGACCAATCAAATAATATTATATTCACAACTTAGGGGATGCAGTGTGTCGCATCAAGCCACCAAGAGGAATGTAATATGCTAAGAAAGATCACAATTATGAGGGGCATCACACCCAATGTCATCCACAAAGTGGAGAATGCATCACACAAATGACAAGGCTACACTAGGAACCAAGAATGCAAATGAGTTAATGGTAATGTATGCCCCCCACTTTAAAGGAATTGCTACACATCATTCTATGAGTAATTACTTGAAAGTAGCGAAGAGAAGAAAAGGTAGAAAGAAAACAAGACATGAGAGCCAACTTGGAAATCCCTATGCCAAGTCAAATGTTTCAAAGTTAGGTTGTGTCATGTCAAGGAAAAATGGAAAAAAAAAGAAAGAGGGAGTTTCCACCCAGAAAAGAAAGCACACCAAACACATAAGGGATCTATAGATTTGGTGTCAGTATGTTCATTGCTGTAATTTTTTTGTATGAAAGAGATTGGAACTACCATCATTCCCCCAATACATAGAATGAGATGACACAAAGAGATCGAAAACAAAGAAAAAAGAAAATCCATTTTGGGTCAACATGGAAGAGATATTTTGATCTCAATTCTTTACATCATCCCCAAAAGGAAAACACAAGTAGAAAGAAAGAAAATGAAAAGGAAAAAGAAAATGAAAAATCTTTTGGGTCAACATGAAGGAGAAATTTTGGTCTCAATGCCTTGCGTAATCCCCAAAGGAGAACAAAAGAGAAAAAGAGAAAAAGACAAGGACCATTTGGGTCAACATGGAAGAGACATAGGGCATCTCTATGCTTTGTGTCATCCCCAAAAGGAAAGAAAAAAATACAATGATGTAAGACATATAGAAGAATAGAGATACAAATAGAAGAAGTGTACAAAGAGAGAACATCAAACGCACGATACAGGGGAACACAATACACACATGAAAAGAAAAAGTAACAAGTAATGAAAATATAAGTCAACCATTAACTAAGTTATTGGTTTCTCAATCTTAAAGGGATAGGAAGAAAATGACAAACATAGTTAAGAGACAAAGATAAGTGTATTACAAGGACAAGGTTAACAATGTCTTTCCCTTGACAAAATGTAAAGGAAAGAATGAGCCAAAGTGGGTGATGTGAAAGGAAAGGATCACACAATAGTGAAAATAAGGGATTCTACAACTATGGCATGATGATGGGATATGGTTTATTTAAGATATGATGGTGAAATAGTTGGTATCAGTGAAGTGATACTTATCCAGTATGTCCTTCAATGTTTGACATTCTTTAGTACAGTGTCCAAGGATGTGATGATATTTGAAAAATGGGATGTTAAAGTCTTTGGGATGAAAAACCAACCTATTCACATGTGGTAAAAGTATAAGACCCTTTTTTAAAAGGAATTGAAGTATCCATTCACATTTAGGTGGAGGATGTGTAGGAAACTTAATCTTTTTGAGTTTGTAAGGTCATTTTCACTTGTTGTATTCTTCTTATTTATGGATAGAAGGAGGAGAAGAACCCATGGGGATCCTAACATCCTTATCATTAAAATGAGGTAGGGGTTTCTCTTGTGGAAGAATAGTATTTAAGTTAGAAGGAGCATTCAAGATTACCGTTCCAACATTTGGAAGTCTCCTAGGTTGAATAGGATGTCTATCAGGATGAGAAGGATCATGATATCCAAGGCTGTTGTGTTTTCTTTGGTTGGTTGTTGTTCAAAAAGTTGATGGATTTCCTATTCATGTTTCATGTCAAAACCTTGTTTACTTAAGATAGTAAATCATTTTCCATATGTTTCTTCAAGGTTGATAGGAATGTTTGTGACTTTATGTTCATAGAATGGTTGTGATTATGGAGGTTGAGAGGAACTAGGTCCATTTGATGGAGGAACCATAGGTCCTATAGTGACTTCAGGATGTACAACAGTGGGAATGTCTTGTTAGCTCATTGATGGGTAAAAAGGCTACATTTGCTTCTAGGTTGTCAAGGCAGTTAGTGTAGAACTTGTGCATGCTATTGTCATCTTCTCCAATGATCTCTACTTCATGTGGAGGAAAATCATTAGGGTAATGTACTTTCATTAGGGTCATAGCCAAAGGAAAAATTGGACATGTCTACCAATGACTTTAAGGAATTCCAAAACTTATTGAAAGAAAATGCCATGAATAAACTAAGATGCAATAAATGAGGAAAAATAGAGAATCTGTGAATGACAACAAAATGCAAGAACAAAAAAGTGTAATTGTAGCAACCCTCTGCTTTTGGTCCTTCACGTTGTATGAGTAAGTTGCTTATTTGCGACTTGAGAGGTCTTGTTGTTTTATCATCCAAATTAATTTGGTTAACTCCTCTCCTTCTGATTATTCTAAAAAAAATTATTTATATTACTTAAATTTAAATTTCTGTAATTTAATCAAATTTATATTGTAAACAAACTAATTACAATAAAGTTAAAATTAAATTAGCAAAGGAAATGTCAAATTTAATATATAGCAGATAATTTAATACTCACATTACCTTTGGAGGAGAAAGTAAAAGTAATAGTAAAAATAAAATAAAATCTATTTTAATGCAAATGTTGCAGTTGTTGCATTGAGAGGAGACCACGTTTGTTGAGGCGTTCTATCGTCAATACACGTGCCTTGTCTGTAGTCTACATTTTTACAGGCATTGAACCACTTGTCTTGAACTTTCTGCATGTTCCTCTTCATGGGAGGATGGCATTATTTGGGGAGCAGATCACATTCTTCAAAAAAGGAGGTTCTATTTTCAGTTCACAGGGGGCTTGTCTAAGATTCCAACTTTTTGCATACATGTCTACCAGAGAGTAAAACAATTACGAGATTGGTTCTGCCTCTTTTCCATCATTTTTGGCAAGCATCCTTCCTTCTAGATGTGACTACATCCTCTGAGGCATTGGATAAAAACATTTCATGCGCCATGTCCTACGTTTCACAACCCTCATACAACACCTTTCTACGCGTCCCCCACACTCATTTCATTCCATAAGATCACATTTCTTAGAGGAATCTATCAATTAGATTATGTGCTTTGTTTGTGTTACACAGACTAATCTTTCATCTCTCTGAATCAGTTAGTTGAAGCCTGAAAACATGGTTATGACGGAGTCTTAGAGTATGTTTATTAAATAAGAAAGTTATGGCCAAGATTCTAATAGTGCGCACATTTAGGTTTCAGCATTATAGCATCCTTTATCCTACGTAGGAGCATTGATGCTGGGAAGGGAAACAAAATTTTTGGCTTGGCACAACCAATCTCATTTTCTTGAAAGTTTCTAAGGCCTTTCCAATAAAACCATCTTGTACATAACCCGCAATCATTTCCCTCCATGGGATGACATCTATTTGAGGCATTCTATCAAACAGTTATGTGCCTAGTCTGTGTTCCACATTTTGCATGCAAATCTGCCTTGACATAGTATTATGGTGCAAGCTTATTTTTCAGTTTGTTTCTTTTAAGAACATTGCCTCTATTTTTAATGATGGAAACCCCCAGTGTTTAAGCTGGTATGATTCATTGGGCACCAAAAGTTTAACTGGCTTCTTTAATTCAAAAATTTTGAGAGCTTCCTTGCAAAATCCATTTTGTGCTCATTCTGCATTCATGGTGTCTCATCCCTTGAGTTGACATCTGCTTGAGGAATTCTATGAATCAGATCACACGCTTGGGTATGGGTGATTATAATCCATTGGGAAGTGTATAAGTTTCAAATAATGTCCCCCTGATACCTTTGGCAACCTGTCGCAGCAGCATAACTTAAGCGTAGAAGACTGTAGAGGTGTGAATAGCCTCCCTGATACGTCGACAACCTATCACTTCGGCAATACTTGAAATAGAAAATTGTAGAGGTTTAAATAAACTCTCTGATTCTATTATCAACCTGTCCCAGCTGTGGCACTTGAACATGATAGGAAGATTAAAGGTATAAATGACTTGCTTGATTGATTTGAAAATCTACCGTAATTGCAGCACTTGAATATAGAAGAGTGTAAGAGTTTAAAAATCTTCCCTGATTCTCTTGGCAGTCTATCACTGCCACAGTGTTGAGACTTTGGAGGGGTATTAATTTAAATAATTCCTCTAATACCACTCGCAACCTAGCACAACTGAATTTTTTTAGACGTTAGAGAGTTTATAAGTTTAAATAGCCTTCTTGAATCTATTGGTAACCTGTCACATCCTGCAGTGCTTGAAAATAGAATATTGTAGAGGTTTAAATATTCTCTCTGATTCCCTTGTCGAGCTATCTTAGCTAAAGTGCATGAACTTAATAGGAAGTTTAAAAGTTTAAATAACTTGCCTAATCTTTTGGCATCCCCTACAATCATTGCATTCTCTGAGACCACAATTTTCTTTTGAGGTAATCTATTATATAGTTCACGTGCTTTGCCTATGCTTAAGCATTTTGCATGAAATTCTACCTAGGTGCTTGTTACAGTGCAATCCTACCTTTCAGTTTGTTTCATTTCACTTCACCAATTCTTTCCTAAGAACATTATCGATGCTTTAAATGATGGAAATGGTGCACATATCTGAGAGTAATTTTCTCTTGCAATGATATTGGGAAAGTGTGGTTTAGTCGTTGGGTGAAGCATAGGTTTGAAATTAGTAATTTACGTGATATACTCCCTTTACCATATATTATAATGCATTTTTTATTCATGTCTATTCAATGAAAATTGTGCATGTCATTCAATGTATATGTAGTTTTGGTTAGTTTTTCTTTCTACATCATATAATTTGTTGTATAGAGATAATCTTTAGTGTACTCAATAATATGTCATTTGATGAAATATACTTAGAAGGGCATATATGTATTTGAATATATATCTATAATTATATATGTAAATTTTGTATCGTTAAAAGTGTATGTTATTAATATTAAATAGTTATGTTTGTTATTTTATTAATTCTACAATTTAGAACCCTGTCCTTTTATTTAAAATAGGTCTATCACCATCACATTATGATGTGCACCTCTGATTCTTTTGTGTTATTCAGACCTATTACTTGGTAGTGTATGACTAAAATATGGGTAAATTAGATAGTGCTATTATTAGTGGATATGAGTAAATTATTATGAAATAAGTTCATAGATACTGCATGTAGATTTTCAAGTGATTTGATCAATTAAAAGTATAGAACCCTTTACTTTGTCATTTATTTTCTTATATTTACAAATTAGTTATTGAAGCCATGCTTGTTCTTCAGTTGTTTCGAAGTATATAGAAAAGAAAGGAATCCAAATGTTATTATTAATAAAGTTTTGACTAGATAGGTGAGTAGTAGGTGAAGTTAAGGGAATTAGTCATCTTTTAATTAAGTAATTTAGGGTGATGGTTAGTTGATGGTGTAGATAAATAACTGGGAGTGCTAATTAATAAGAATATAATAATCATTAGAGTATAATCAAGCATAAACGAATAGATGCAATGTATAATTAAAGATTGATTATTGAAATGATTAGTATCTTATAACTTGTTCAGTTATATGTAAATTATTTGGTTTTAGATTAGAAAGAGTTATTTGGTTTGATTGGATAGGATTGATTGTTTTAGAGGGAAATGACTTAATTATATTAAAAGTAGTAGTGAAATGAATGAACCTTTTTGTATTGATTCTTGAAAGTTTGTTATGTGTAATCATTAGAATAAGCTTAAGGTTAGGCAAGGAACTTGTAGAAGGAAATGTGTTTTCTTAAATATTGTACCAGAATGTTTAGAACCTCTTTGTCAAATGATATAGTTCTCATTGGCTTATAGGTTTTGGATAAAATCCATTTTATCTTGCTAACAAATAGTTTCCTTTGATGGATATAATAACCTTGATGATCCACATGTGTATAGTAAGAGAGGATAAGGATTTAGTCTTGAATTTGATTAATTGAAACTTTCTTATGATTAATTATTGTGAGTTAAAATGTCTTTGTAGTGAATAAATGAATAAAATGTAAATCGAGTGTCTATTAGTCTTTATGGTTATGAATGTTTTCATATATATTTAAATGTGAATTTTAATGTTATCATGATTGATTGGATTGATCTTCGAATTGAGATTGTGTATCATTGATTGTTGTCATTGTCATAATTGTTGTCTTTGTTAAGGGTGATTAGTTGTCCATACTGCAAGGGTAGCTTGAGAGGAGAAATAGAGGCCTCCCTTGGACACCCAGTTGAATTTGTGTCGAAATTGATTATTTTTGCTTTGGTTGAATTTGATGATCTCTTTATGATGAGGCCACTTTTATTCTACTCCTTTTGATTTATGATTATGAAACTTATATAGTCTTTTGGTGGGGTACTTGATGATAGTCTTCCTTATTGTGTTAATTTTGATTGAGGAGACTTTGTTGCATTGTCTTTCTTGTGGTCATATTTGAGATGGTTGGGAACCTGATATACTTGAATTACCTTCAATAGAAGGTTGTCGATTTATGATGTTTTTGGCTTCTAGATGCAATGGAGGAACTTGACTTATGTTGATTTTTCCATGGTTGTTCCGTTGTGATTTATTGCTCTTATTTTAGATTTTGAGCTCATGAGTAGTACTTTGTACTATGGTGTTGACTTTTGATGTGGTGGGTGGTACCTCCTTGTTCTTGATTTCAGTGATGTGGAATGGGTTTGCGAGATGGTTCTTACCTCACATGTTGTGAGTTATGCACACTTTGAATTTTATGGGAGCTGAGGTACACCCCTTGCTTGTAATTATTTTTGGGTTGTAGGGAGAGCGACTCTTCATGGGGGCCGATGCACAAAGGGGCTATTTGGGTAACCCATGGAAGAGTTTCTTAATCAAGTGATAATGTAATTAATTAACTAGTAGGTTGGGTAGATAAACACTAAATAAGATTAATTATGAGCCTCACCCATACCGTTAGTGCTTTCACAGACTAAGGATGGGATGAGAAGACTTGGTTGGTAAGATCACTGCCTTGTCCTCAGGAAAGGTTAGTGGATCCGCATGAGTCACCCTATGGAGTGGTCACCTTGAGATAGGCAGCCTGGATAACCATAGATGGAGGCGGTACCTTGTGATAGGTTTCCTGGTAAATCCATATAAGGCCATGCGATGACACTCTCTGACAGTACCTATTTATTTTCCCTTTTTTGGTTGCCTCTAGGAGTGTTGATTGACTTGTTGATGTTGTTGAGGAAATTGGTTCTTCGTGATTGTTGTTGAAGCCTCCAAGTTCTATCTTTTACTATTGCAGACATACCTCATGGAACTTGATTGATGTTAATGAAAGGTGCCCTTGATATTTATTGGTAGTTGATATTGTGATTTTATTTGAAGGCTTGGATCCTATTGTTGTTGGCACCTCTTATGGTTATTTAGTGTTGAGCTATAATCTTGACATTTGGTTATGTTGGACTCTTCATTATTTTTCTTTGGCTAAGTGATGGCAATGATGTGGTTTGTTATCTTATGTTGATGATATCCTTGTTGTGGAGTCTGGTTTTCTATTGGTTCGTTTGATTGTTTTAGATTGCGGTATGGGGATCTTTCTTATCAACTCCTAGCATGGGGGGTGGACTTTCGGGTCCATGTGGTGAGGTGGAATGTGCTATGCACCCCATTGGGTCCCCAGCTGAGGATCGAGCTGTGCAGATATGTTCCTCTTGTGGTGACTCTAGGATTGTACCCAAGTCTGAGCCAGACTTGTTACTTTGTATTCACCTTTCCAGTTGTATCATTCTATCTTATTGTATTGTTCCCATTATTGTTGGGGAACACGTATGTATCACTATCACTCTTGTACAATGTAACTTTTATTATCATTTTAATGAATGTAATCTTTGACCTTAATTTATGGTCTCTGTTGGATGCTTATCATGCTTGAAATGTATATTGATGCTTGGTACTATTAGGAGACTTTGTTTCACATTGTGCAATTCTTAATGGTGTTGTATCTGTGGAAATATGTATAATTACGCCCATAGATGTGATAGATGGTTTTATGTGTGTTATGATGTGGATGTTTGTATTTTGTCTAGTAATTCTAAATAATGGTTAAGTGGAATACTTATAGTTAGTTAAACATCATCTTGGCATGGGTTTACATTATTAATGTTGTCACGTGTACCCAAAAGGATGTGGTTTATGATGTATATGTTTAACTGAAAATTTATGTGTTGGTTGTTCATGTTCATCATATGTATTGTTCTACTTTCAAAAAAAAATTATTGTGCTTTTATTGTAAGTTCTATAGTTGTCCTTTGGGGTTAGCACGGCGGGGCATTATAGTAATGTAGAAAATATGCCAAAAAGATTGCAAACATGTTGTTTCAGAAGTGCATAGGGACTAATTCTCCCTAGCTAGTGAATGAGTCCCAGTATGAAGTTTTTTAATGTTTTTCAAAACTTTTAAGATGATTTAAATGCTCTCCAGTATGCAATTTTCAAATGAAGAATGCAGATTTTTACTTTTTTCAATTAGATGTAATGCAAGAATGAAATCTAGATGAAGTTTTCACTAATGCAAAATGAAAAGCCTTAGAATGCAATAACAAATCAATGTCTTAATTGAATGCTATTGCAAATGGAAACTAAGATGCAATATGTGAATGCAATCAAAAATTAAAAGTGTTCAAAAGCTGGGTTCACAAGAATGAAACATAGATTTTTGGGACCCTATGGACTATTCTTGCACTTCTAGGGTTCTTCACCTACAAGGAGAGAGATAGGGTCAAAAATGCTAATGATTTATTCAAATTAGGATGTTTGTGATGTCATACAACTATGTTTGAAAACACATTGTAATATGCAAACAACTATGTAAATGAAGAAATTATGCAAAACAGAAAGAGATGGGATCAAACAGAGTGCACCTAGGAAAAGTGTGATGATTCTAGAATGTTTTGGATGCTAATGAAATTCATTGATTTTTCATAGTGAGACTCATTCACCCAGGGTGGCCAATCAATCCACCTACTGGTGAAAAACTGTTAGGAGTTGGTTTCTATCTGTCAGGATCTGAAATTTGATAAAACTCAAGTTTCCATTCCTAAGGTGGGACTCATTTTCCATAGGTAGAAAATCAGTCCTCCCCCAAATTCCTTATAAATTAGAAAACAATTCTGCAATGCCAGATCCGAGAATGTTTGCTTGTAGGGTTGCTGAAGTCAAATCTACATAAAATGGACAAATAAATCTCTCCAAGCTTGATTTTGACTCAAGTTGACTTGAAAATCACTCTTCAACACTTAATAACCTATCAAATCTACAAAAAATTGGCTACAAATGAACAAGCAAAAGGGGAAAAATGTTAGGGGTTAGGGAATAGGGGTTTGCCTTGGTCAATCCCCACTTTTGGTAATTAAACCCTTAAAAAGATAATGAAATTAAAGAGAAAGATAAACCAATAACATGCAAATGCTATTAACTTACCTAACTCTTGATGATGGAAATCTGAAGTAATGTCAATGGTTGGTTCAAAGTGCTTGAATAGTGTTTCAAAAGATGATGGAAAGTGCTTGAATGAGTGAGAAGACTATAGGAGATTGCTTGAATGAGTTAGGAGATGTAAAATGAAGTGAAAAATTCCTATTTAGACAATTCTTGTGCCTTAGTATCCATTCATACCTCATCACATGGTGACATCAAGTGATTGTTGATAAAATCCTGAAAGGAAATTTGAAATATTTTGAATTTGGGGTCAAGGAGGACCCATTTGCCATTGGGTCACACCTACAACCTAAAAACATGTGTCAGGAAAAATGTCATGTTTAATGTTATTTGTTAGGATAATATGCAAAAATCCACTTAATTAAGTCATATGAGGGCATAAAGGAACAAAATAAAGCATGAGAAGGGTGTAAATAGTGAAGATGTTCCTAGAAAAGCATGAAAGCTTGTTATAAGACTTTACAACACTTCAAAATAGGATTTATTGATGAATGAAAAGGTGGTATTTAGGTGAATTGCACTAAATAGAGTCTAGAAGAATGTAGAAATGTATTTAAAAACTCTACAACACCTTCACAAGACATCATTCTTTGAGTTTTAGTACCTAAATAAGAATGTTCAAACCATGATACAATATAAAATCAAAGCAACATAGTTCCAACACCATGAAACAAGACCTAAAAGGCCATGAAAATGACAAGGGACCATTTTTCTATGACACAATCCTATTATAGATGATGAGCATTTGCTAAAATAGCTCAAAATTCCAAAAGTAGCTAGAGGACAAAATACACTACAGGACAAAATAAGGAAAAGAAAAAATAGTCTTTTTTTATATTGTATATTTTTGGGTTACGTGAAACCCTAGACTAGAATGAATTTGAGCCATTCATTGTAAATGAATCTTAACCATTCATTCTACTTTTTAAAAACTACAAATAGGGGCATCCTCTCATTTTTAAAGAAAGAGATAAGTTGTTGAACCATATATTTTTAGGTCTATGTTGCTCTCTTCCACTTCTAGGGTTTTTCACCTAAAAGAAGAAAGATAGGCCAAAAACCTAGGTGGTTCACTAAAACTAATGTAATTATGATGGAAATGTTCTTCAATACAATGATCTAAATATATATAAAACTGATAAAAGAGATTAATTACTAATGCAAAACTATTGAAATGCAAGTTGTTTGAAAATGCATTGTGATGTATAAAAGACATAGAAATGAAAGCAAACTATAACAAAATGAATGGGACTGAATGTGTGCACCTAAAAGTTGGAAAGAGGCTAGATGGAGGTCTGGTATGTTGTAGAGAAAACTAAAAAATACCACTGGGACTAATTCACCATTCTAGGTGAATTAGTCCTATTTCTCACAAAGTTTGCCAGAACAAGTTTCTGGATACTAGGTATTCAGAACTGCAAAAACCCTTTTTTCAGGCTTAGCAGTGGCACTAATTCACCAATAATGGAGAATTAGTCCACCTCTGAATTTTTGAAAACTTAGGATTGGAAACTATAGCCTTCAGTTTTCCTTTTCATTCCTGATAGGTTGTTGGATTTGAAACCATAGAATCTGACTTGTAAGTGTTCGCCAAGCTTCTTTTAGGGCTTTTACCACCTTGAATAGATTTGAAAAATTTATGAAGACTTTTCCACCTTTTTTCTTTACTAAATTTGTACACAAGACCTGCAAATCACATGTAAAGAGGAAAAAATTGTTGATTATTGGGGCATGGGGGTTTTCCCTGGTCAAACCCCTTTTAGCTAATTAAACCAAAATGATGAAATAAAGTAATGAAGCATGAGAAAATGGAGTTGATACCTTGACATTATGATTGATCTTGATTTTCTCTGACAAAAGATGAAGATTCTACCCTTGAATTTTTGAAAATGCTATCTTGATGACCTAGAATGCTAAAACCCTAGCTTGCTTGACATGAGGTGGAAGAAAAATGGTGAGTGAAGTTAATTTCTTGTGATGATTTATGAATTAGGGTTAATAAGCTTGTATTTATAGGAAATTCACCTTATTTTCCTGTTAATTAGATCCCCAAGTCTGACATGGAGAAAAATTAAACTTAAAACCTAATTTTTCCCACTTAAACCCCAAAAATGGCTCAAATGGGTCCCACTTGGATGGGACTAATTGACCCTTAATGGTGAATACATCCAACAAGATCCATTCTTCCTACTGGAATATTGGAAGATCAGAAAATTGTGTTTATATAGTGACTTTTTTAGTTATTTCATCTATTTATGCCTCAGGATGCACAAGATGGGTTAATAGGGGCCTACTAATGATGATGTAAAGGTCAATTAGAGCTTTGGACACAAAATTCAATGTGAATGTGTAATTAAATACACTTTAAAACATTAAAATGAGGTCCACATAGCCTAGGAAGGAACAACATCCAATGTGAATGTGTAAGACACATTACAACACTAGATTAACATTAAGTTTATTTTACAAGACTTCTAGATTGATTTGAAAATGCAATTAAATATATTTTACATGGATTCATTAAGTCTAGAGAGGTGTGAAAGTATTTTACAACACTTTACAACACCTGTAGAGAACATAAATAAATTCATTTACAAGGGTCCATGACCTAATGTGGACATGTAAAACACCTCACAACACTAAATCAGGCCCCCTTGAAGTCCAATTTATCATCAATTATTCCCAAATCAAGAAAGTTTCCCTTTTTTATACAATACATTTAGCCTCCACTTTAGTGAGAGGATGAAATTGCTTCAAACTCACACTAAAGTAGACATTCAAAAGAGATCTGAGTGTATAGATGAAAATGGCAAAGGATGATAAAGATCAAGAAGATAGTCAAGCCCCCAAGAACCAAGATCCTAAGTTAAACCATCAAGATATGAAATCATGCAATGGAAGGAACTAAAAGAAATAAAAAAAAGGTGGAAAATATGTGCTCACTCTAGGGCCACAAAACATCAGGTCATCCATGGGGTGAGATATCCAAAATACACTCACTCTAGGGCCACTGAACATAAGGTCACCCATGGGGTGAGTTGTCCCAAAGAAGTGGTTTAGTGAGAAATTCATGCCAATGTGTCAGCTTCCCATTGTATAATGAGAAAATTCATGCCAATGTGTCATCTTCCCATTATACTAACCATACCAAAGTTATGCTCCAGATAACATTGATAAGACACCACAATGTAATGCTTTTGTAAATGTTTTTGAATATGTAAAGAATTTTGCTAAAGGTGATTTTTCTTTGTTCATGTAAGGTCTTCTTCTTATGGAGCATTGTGCCTAATGTCTCCAAGAAAGGACAAGTTAGTGTGTTAGATCGCTATCCATGGGATTCCTCATTCACATTAGGCCACTTCAGTTGATCATATACTATTGGAAGGAATCAAACCCAATGGCACCACCAAGAAGAGGACACATCACAAGAAAAATGAAAATCACACCATTAAATTTACTCAAAGATGTTGTCTATGTATTCCCCCACTTTAAAGTGGTTTCTACACCATTACTATGAGCAATTACTTTAAAGTAGAAGAGGGTATGAGAGCTTATTCGAAAAGCCCTATGCCAGTTCATATGTTCTCAATAAGCTATGTCATGAAGAAATGGAGTATGTCACATGTGAGTCAATCTTAAGACATGTCGTCCACATCCCAAGCTTTCTCTTATACATTCATGAAAGGTTAATGACCAATCAAAAGAGACAACAACAAGTGACATATGAGGACAATGCTATCGAACCCCTTGCCCCCACTTAGTGTAGGAGAAAGGTGAGCCAAATAGAGTTAAAGTAAGCAAAACGTAGAGGAATTAGGTGCTTCCACACAAGGAAGAGCATCCAACTCCTTGAGATGTTGAATTTTGTTGTGTAAATTTTGAGATGATAGTGGATAAGGGAGATACCCATAGATATTTCTTGAAAGAGTATGATATGTTAGTTTTGTTCATGTGTTTATTGCATCCATGTGTAGGTGGGAGATTGTATCAGATTGTTGGCAAGAGACAGTGCACATGCTTTCTGGTGTTGTCATTGTTGGCAACCCCTGTTAGCTAGTCAATTCACACATTGTAATTTTCTCATACCAAAAAATAGATTGAAGATTAGTGATTATCTATTAAGCTAGAATAGAGCATCCGATAGATCTGTGTTCTTCAACTCATATGCAGATTTTATGTTATTGTGTTTGAGCATTTTGATTTGGGTCCTCACTATGTTGTGGCTGACTCTTGTGGATGCACATTGAATATTATGGATGATTTGAGCTAATAGTTTGTGAACATTTCTTATTTTGTCGAAGTCGACATGAAGCAATTAAATTCCTTGTAGTGGATATATATATATGTAATTGATTATATCATTTTGATATATGTTCAATGCGATTTGATGTATGTTGTGAATATCAGAAGATTAGTAGAGTGATTATGCATAGTTTCACTTGTGCATTAATGATTTTTTGATGTGAGTTGAAGTAGAATAGAGAAGAAGTGTATAATCAAATAGGAGGTCCAAAATTTGATTGTTGAGCTTAACCAAAACTATAATCAAGCATTTGTGGATGCTATCTTTCTCAGTTCAAATCTTTTGGAAGTATTCTAAACTTTTGTAAGGTAGTGAACCTTTCTATATTTGAGGAATGAGCTCTAGGTAGTGTGCTTGAATGCAAGTACATTCCCATTTTGTAAACACCTTTTTGAGTATACTCATATTATATTATGGATTGGCCATCCACCATAGTTTTTCCCCTAATAGGGTTTCCACATAAAAATCCTTTTTTATGTTGTTGTGGTTGCTTTCTTTATGTTCATGAATATTTATTTTTGCTGAATGTTATAATTTCTTTGAAGATTAGATTAATAAAGTTAAAAATTGCACAATACTGATTCACCCCCCCTCTCAGTGTTGCTTGATTCCAAAAATTGGCATCAGAGCTTAGTTCTTCAGAAGGAGTTTAATAGCTTAGGGAATATCTTGGAAAATGTTTCAATGGATTCAAGTAGTCTTCAACAACAACTTATGGTGGCCCTTTTAACATCATGAAAACACTAAAAGATTAAAGAAATACAAAAATATTATAAACTTTAATCCAATATAAAGTTAAACAACAAAGAACAAAGAAAATAGCTAAAACATAAAACAATCTCACCAAAAATTGATGTAACTCAATGGATAACCTCTGTTGTCCTTTTCCATTTCATCATGTTGGTATTCTTTCCCTCAAATTTTTAGTAAGTGTGAAAGTATAGTCTTGATAGATGTGATTATAGAAAAATATTGAAGATTAACAAGTAAGTGCTCCAAAAGTCATACAATTTTGGGAGTAAATTGATGACAGAAAAATCAATTTATAGAAAATTGATAATTTGAATGATAGGACAAGATTAAAAAATAAACAGAGGATCCAGATTAAAGCATTTGACATGCATTATGATAACTATTAGTACTGACATGAGTGATAACAAGCTGAATGGTTGAGATCAAGATTAAATAATGATTTAATATCTATTGAAAGTATTCAAAAATTAGAAGAATAAACATTGCATGAAAAGGATAAAGATAGATTAACATAAACAATCTATTTGAATGCACACATGTATTAAATTAATTACGTAAAATTATTTAATTAATAAATGTGTGCATGCAGAAGAATTAAAACAAGATAACTGATGGGTATGTGCAGGATCATGATGGGCCAAAAAATGGCAATATGATGGATATTTGTAGGGTATGTGGTTGATGACCTTTTTTTTACTCAAAATTGATAAAATGAAAAGGGTTTTTAAAGGAGATTCGAGTGTGTCCAAGATCATGATGGGCCAAAAAGTGGCAATATTATGGGTATTTGTAGGGTATGTGGGTGATGAAATTTTTTTACCCAAAATTGATGAAACAAAAAGGGTTTTTAGAGGAGACTCTCAGCTTTCCACCAATATAAACTATGCTTTAGTTTGAATTTAATAAATAATTATTATTCATTTTCTATTATAATTATGACTAAAGTCCTAATTGATAGGCTGATTGAGAAACATCTATAAATTTTAAACACATGTGTCACATTCTATGCTTCACATACTATAGGATTAAAAAAAGATAAATTAAATTTCATGAAGTTTTGACCAAGTTAAGGTGGTCAGACATACGAGTTTTTATATTTTTTAAAAGTTGTAATAAAAAATTCATAATTAATTATTTACTTGGGAAAAAATTATAAAAAAATATGCATCACATCTGAACATGAGTCCTCTACTAATATATAAAATCTTATAAAAAAATATTATCATTTTATTATGGTTAGGGTGGTCAGACATACACCTACTTCTTATTTTTTCCTTGAAATTTAAGTACTACTGCATTGAAATTTCAAATTTTCATCAAATAGATTTTATTTATTTATAAATAAACCTAATAGTTTAGAAACTACATTTAATTTTTACATATTCTATTCTTACATATTTTTGAAATAATATAGATAACTTATTCAAATTTTTACATCAAGTTTTTTTTTTTTTTTAGACTGCAGGAATCGGTAGCACGACCCCCTATAAACAAACTTTTTATTAGATTACCACGGGGGGAGACTAGAACTGAGAGCCGCAACGGAAAAGTTTTACGTCAAGTTGCCTCACATTGATTTTTTGAATTTTTTGCCACTTAAGGGCTTGTTTTTTCCATGATGATCCTGCACATACCCATTCTCAGCTTTCTGCCAATATAAATTATTCTTTACTTTGAGTTTAATAAATAATAATTATTCATTTTCTACTTGAATTATGACTAAAGTCATGTTGATTAATAGGTTGATTGAAAAACATCTATAGTTTTCAAATGGTATCACATTTTTTGAATCCAAATCATGCATCGCATTCTATGCTTTGCATACTATAGGATTAAAAAAGGAAAAATTGAATTTCATGAATTTTTTACCAAGTTAAGGTGGTTAGACATACGAGTTTTTATATTTTTTAAAAGTTGTAATAAAAATTTCATAATTAACTATTTACTTGGAAAAAAATTATAAAAAAATATGCATCACATTTGGACATGAATCCTCTACTTAGGTCTAAAATATTATAAAAAAATATTATCATTTTATTGTGGTTAGGGTGGTCAGACAAACACCTACTTCTTATTTTTTCCCTAAAATTTAAGTACTACAGCATTGAAATTTCAAATTTTCACCAAATAGATTTTTTTTCCCAAATAAACATAGTAATTTAGAAACTACATTCAATTTGCTACAAATTCTGTTCTTACATATTTTTGAAATAATATAGATAACTTACTCAAATTTTTATGTCAAGTTTCCTAACTCTAATTTTTCTGAATTTTTTGACACTTAAGGGCCTATTTTTTCCATGATGATCTTGCACATACCCTGATCGATTGAAGACAAATAAACATAGTAATTTAGAAACTACATTCAATTTGCTACAAATTCACATATTTTTGAAATAATATAGATAACTTATCAAATTTTTATGTCAAGTTTCCTAACTCTAATTTTTCTGAATTTTTTGCACTTAAGGGCCTATTTTTTCCATGATGATCTTGCACATACCCTGATCGATTAAGACAGAGAGTTCATTCGTGAAAGATATTAAATTAGGAGATAACTAACTAATTTAAATAGATCTCGAGTCAAGTGGGAATGAATACTTGGATAGCTTAAAATTTATCTAAATATAGAGGAATATGTTAAAAATAGACTTTTATGAATTAAATGATTATTTAATTCAAGATTTGGCATTTTAAGGATTAATTAAATAAATATGATTTATTTAATTGAGTGAAGAAAAGGTTAAATGAATAATTAAATAGTTAAAGTATTTATTTAATTATAGTTGAAAATACGATAAAGATAAATTAAATAAGAATTTATTTAATTTGAGGATAAAGTTAATTAGTGATGTAATTAAATAAAAGACATTTATTTAATTAATCAAGATAGAATAAAGATAGTGTGAATTAATTAAATAATTAAGTTTATTAAATTAATAGATGAATAAATGTTAAAGTGAATTAATTAAAAAATTAATTTTATTTAATTAATAGATGAATAAGGACTTTAGAAAGTAATTAAATAATTAACCATGAAAATATGAATTATGAAGAAATTGAAGTCGTAGGCTTAGACCAAATTTCAGTGTCTACATTTTCCCCCTCATTGGTACAATGTCATTTTGGTGTTGTGTCAAAGAAAATCAACCAAAAACATGCCCTAGTCATGCTCGAGTGTGGAATAGCTGAAGGTATGCCCTCTCACAAAAATTGACAATTTTTTGAAAATTTTCAAAAAATTTGGAAAGAATCCCAATTAGTTAATTTGATAGCCAAAAAATGCAATGGAGTTGACAAAATGAGTTTCAAGGTGTTAGGTATGTGTATGGGTCAATAGAAGTTGAAGGTTTATGTGGCCAACAGACAAGGTTGGAGAAAATGCCACCAAAAACCCTAGGTATAAATAGAAAAGAGGTGGAAATACAATTCATTTTCACCCTCCAAGTTAAAAAAAATGAGATTTTTGCTCTAGTATTCTAGCGACAATGTCTCTAGTTCCATACTTGCATCATTGTCCTTATTGCATCTAGAAGTTCAAACCACCTATAGACACAGGCCCTCAGTATGTAGTCTGAAACCAACTTTTAAAATTTTAATTTGCACACATTTTGATGCATTTAATGTATTTTTTTGTAATGCGTCATTTAAAAAAAGAAACCGCGTTTGCATTCACAATTGACGCGTCTGCATGCAGAATAACACATTTGAATTTTCACATCATAGCTTAGTGTAGAGATTTCAAAAGATATACATATATTTTTTAATTTCCATGCATTTGTATCTCTGCATCACATTTACATTTAACAGTAGCACATATAGGAATATGATATGCATTTGTTTATTTAGACGCATTTGAGATTTGGAATGATGATTGTTTGTGTGTGACTACAGTTATATGCATTTGAATTTTTAAAATGCATTTTCATTTTATGATAATGCATGTGACATTTTGAGACGAATTTGAAAAATGGAATGACATATTTGATATTTTTCAATGCATTTGAAAGTGAAATGACACATTTGACTGGTAGGAAATTTTGGAATTTTTGACTAGGATAGGTTATTGATCCTTACATGAGGCATGCATAATGCCACTACAGGTCATCTTGGATCCTATATATACCAGAGAGTCGAGATTGTTGACTTTTGGCTTCCGTGATAGTTTACAGAGTAGGGAGAAATGATTTTTGTGGCACTTAGGTTTGTATCATGTGACATTCATGCCCACTATTCAAGAAAACTAGGGATTATTGATTGTGTTGTGTTAGTGTGGAATTCAGAGACATTGTTATTTCATCTACCTACTAGTGAGGCGACAGTGACTCTAGAGGATCATGTGTATAGGATTTTGAGATTACCTATTAGAGGGACTAGGGTCATGCATGATATGCAGAGGGGATTCATGGAGATGTGTAGATATTATCCCCACTAGGACATTAGACAATTGTGGATAGACCACTACAAGATTAGATGGTATGTGTTGGCACAAAGATATAGGAGATTACATTGTCTATTGTGTACAGTAATTGGAGGTATAGTTCTTCTTGACCATCGAGGTCATGGATTCTCTATAGGATGTGGGGAGTTGCTTGTAGGGATGTTAGAGAGACAAGTGGTTTATGCTTGGGGCCCCTATTTATTAGTTATGTTATATTTCCATTTTCATGATATTTCCTCTAGAGAGGCATAGTCCATGAGTTGTGGTACCATGCTCTAATGGTATGGGCATGGGAACACATAGCCATTTTTTCGTCTGCCTACTAGAGTTGAGGTACAATAGGGATCACTGCATTCCTTCAGATATGTGAGGGGAAACACGCATATGCATGTTAGTGATACTAGATACTACATACATGCCATCGACATGATGGTTCAGTTTATTTCTAGACCATATATGGATTTCCCATAGTGGCCAGACAAGGATGGTCATTTGACATTCTATTGGGAGACATAGTATTTGATTGGACATAAAGTCTCACATGTCCACATCATTGAGAGGCACCTCCCATATCATGTATTGAGATAGTTTGGATAGGTTTAGGATGAGCCTCGAGGTCGAGCAGAGTATGTGAGATCTTCTAGAGAGGTGACATTGTGAGGAGCAGAGATTCTAGTTGCCACTATAGAGGCATACATTAATGCTTTACAACTAGTACAGTGGGGTTGGAGAGGTGGAGCAGTAGATCTGGCATGATAGAGGCATATGATCATTGGTGGGCCACACACAAGCCAGTGTTGTTGACAGATCCTAACTAGGACGCTCTTATGGAGAGGCATGGGATGGACCATGACGCAGATGTGGTAGAGGAAGAGGTCATGGTGGGAGAGGCGGTAGAGGTGATGGTGGAGATGGAGGAGGAGGAGGTTGGAGAGATGGTGGGAAAGGGAGATGTGGTCATAGAGGACAAGTCCTACCTTTATTACCCATCCATGAGGAGGAGAGGGAGGGAGAGGATGTTCCCATGCTCAGGGTTGGAAAAGGTGTGGAGGAGGTTGATGTGGAGGTTGGTGGTGAGGAGCATGTAGTAGAGGATGACATTTTAGAGGAGCATGTAGAGGAGGAGATAGCTAGGGAGGAGGAAGAGGTATATTCTCATGGTTTTCTTGCTGGTTACCATGATGATGATGATGAGGAGGACATGGATGATTAGGAGCATGAGCTCTAAGACAGGATTTTGGAGGAGCTAGAGGATGATGGGATGGATATGCCTTGATAGGATGACACAAGTCCTATTTATCAAGATACAATAGATCTGTGTGCCCAGGTAGCATCTTTGGAGGAGAGGATGAGGGTACTGATGTCAAATTGGGATGCCTTATAGGTGGAGAGGGACAAGCCCTACATGGATAGAGACCAGACCACAACTCAAAGATAGGAGACTGAGCAGTGATTTATAGAGATCAAACAATTTATAGTGGGCCAGCTGATTCTTTTGCATGGGAGTTAGTCAAAGTTGTTGAGAGGGCTTCATATTACAGGGGCCACTTATATGAGGTAGAGGTTCCTCCTAAGAGATGGGCTCCTAGTTTTTCTCAGGCATGTAGTAGAAAATCTCAAAGTAGGACTCACAGTAGGACATTGAGTATAGAGGGGGTTGAGGGACCTCGTAGATCAGGGCCATATGATAGGTCACCTTCTGCACATAGGTCATTAGGATCCCACCATCATTCACCTTCACATTCTGGTCATGGTAGCAGTGGGAGTTTCAGATAGGGACATGTATTGATATTTATTGATGGAAATTGTATTTTGATCATATGGCCTATGGGCTTCATATTTATTGATACATTAGGACATTGTGATGTGACACTTTTTGAGATATATATATATATATATATGATTTTTTTGGTGATTCTCATGATATGCAGTTCTATGTATGATTATATAGTCTTTTATTTATACATGTTATGTCTATATGACATGCATATGTTATGGATGATGATATCTACCTTATGATGTGTTTATGTAGCTTATGATGTAATGTTGATTCTATATGATGATGTATGCATTGAATTCATATGGTATCAATGTATGTTATGTATGCAGTTTATGATTATGAGATGCAATGTGATTTTTATATATACAATTCTATCTACATGTGATGTCATATATTTGAAGATGATGGATAAAATGTGATGCATATATTTATAATTGTTATGTAATCTATGATAATGAATACCTTTTATGCCATGATTTCCTAGATATGATAGATGCCTATGTTTTTGTTTTTTTGAAATGCAAGATATATGTATGATATTTACATCATGTTTCTAACATGAATGCATATGTAGGATGCTTTATATTTTTGTGTGTCACAAGACTCCATCATAATGCAAGAAAGAAGAAATGTTAGTGTAGAAAGAAGATGAATAATAAAAGACATGGTTGTTAATATTAGTGATCTTCAATATGTTAGTGAATCACAAAAATCTTTTCACTTTATCATCATTGGGTGGTAAATAATACAAATGGATAAAAACACTATGACATTCCATAGATCAAGGTGTGCAAGGTCATCCACTTGATAACAATAGATAGTCGTAAACAAGTATTGTCTTAACTCATACTAAGGGAACAATTGCCCCAGTATTTTTGTAAAGACAAACCACATACAACAAACAAATAAAAGATGGTTCATGAGATGCCATCGCTCCTCTAAATCCTTCATGGGACATCCTTGAGGAAGCTAGTAACATTACTCAAAATCCACAGTTAAAAGACAGTGGACAAACAACAGTCAAAGAAAATAGAATAATGTTACATCGTTGGTTCTCTAAATCCTTTACGAGACATCCTCGAGAAATCTAGTAACAAAATTCCAATCATAAAGTCAAATGAAATGATAAGATAAACAAGTTACAAATTCAAAAATCCAATAAAAATATTTGCAAAAACTCAATTTGTTTGTTTGATTGTTTTTATTGATAAGATGTTTGATTGATAAGACATGGTTTCAAGAGAGACACATACTGAATAAGATGTTGATTCTGGTTTCCATGTTATGACTAACTATATAAGGCATGAAAAAATCCTAATTTCAAAAAGACACGTATCATATAAGACATTGAGTATGATGTCATTGATGTGATAACCTATGTAAGGCCATGTTTATTTTTTGACAATGTCTATATGCATGAAGGACTCATCATGTATAACACATACATTGTTTTGTTGATATCTGTATTTAGGAAGGACTCATCCTAAATAAGATATAGGTTGATTGTGTTGATGATATCTCTTTTCAAGAAAGACACATCATGTAGTAGACATAAGTTGATTTTTTTTGTTTGTTGCTTTGACAATTTGTTTGATTTGACTTGATGAGATTGTTGGCTTGTTGATCATTTTGATGTGTGACCTCATATGATGTGCTGATAGTTGACTTTGTGTGACAATGAACCCTAAAGGACTGACCTAGTGTGGCCTTGAGGGCTCATTGATTGATGGCCTTTCCTACGTTATACATGCAGAGACCTCATAGTTCAACTAGACTTTGACTAACAAGACTAACTACAAAAAGCTTGAACTGTATGAAGATAACAAATGTGTGTGGTAGTGAATGTGATGAACCCTAATGGACTAACCTAATGTAGCCTCAAGGGCTCATTGATTGATGGCATTTCCTACATTATACATGTAGAGACCTTGTAGTTCAACATGACCAATGACCTTGCCATATAGACATATGGATTGAGTCATGATTTTATACAGACAAACCTAAAAGGATTGACCTAATGCCTCAAGGTCACATTGGCAGATGGCATTGCCTATGTCTAGGCACAGAGGCAATGTAGTTTAACAAATGACAAAGACTAACAAGTGTGACTAAATCTAAATCTATTTTTTGATATTTTGGACATTGTTTTGATTTTTTTGTCTTTTTGAAATTTTTTGATATTTTTGGATTTACTTAGGAAATTTTATAATTTTTTTGGATTTTCAATGGTTTTACATCTTCTGAATAGCCAATGTAAGAACCAATATGATGCAAGTCAAATACTTGCACCCAGTCAAGTATAAGACCTATTGATTATGAATAGGATAGGATGGGGGCTATGAAATGCAGTCGACGTCAATCATTCCAAGTTATGGGAAGGACTACCATTTATTATGAATGATATGTACAAGCGATGGATGGAAAAGATAGTTGATATGTACAAGGATAGATAATATGTATAAGGGTAAGCGATATCTACAAGGATAAGTGATATGTATAGGGAAGTCTGATTAGAATAATGATAGACAAAGGAGCAGAGTCAACTACACATTGCGCTTGTTTGCTAGGTTTTAACCATTACACTTATCCTAAGTGCCACCGAGGTGGTTTTCATTATTGGACGACTTATTTTTCTTTACTATTTTCTTGATTTTTGAATTTTTTTTTATGTTACCAAGATGCTTGTTTGCTAGGTTTTCACCTAGGTAACAATTTTTTTTGATTTTTTAAATTTTTTTTTTTGTATTTTTGATAATTAAGACAAGGCTCTCAGAAGCTATGCATAGAACTTCTTCAAATGAAGACTATTGATAGGTGCTGAAAATGGTTCTCCTTCAGGAGTAAAGAGTTGATATGTTTCTAATCCAAAGGCTTCTATGATAATGTGAGGTCCTAACTAGTTAGGTTCAATCTTTCCTGGTTTCTCTCTTTTAGCTTGATTCTTAGGATTCTCCATTAAGACCAAGCCACCAATGTCAAAGTTTCTATTCAATACTTTCTTGTTGTAGGTGTGACAAAGATGATTATGATATGCTTGGAGATGATCTAATGCCTTTTGTCTTCGTTCATCTAGCAATTCTAGCTCATGTAGTCTTGAAACTCGGTACTGTTCATCATCAATGTGCGCTTTCAAAGATACCCTTAGGGAAGGACTCTTAACCTCAATAGGTAGAATGGCCTTGGAACCAAATATTAAAGAATATGGAGTGGCGCCAGTGGAGTATGGATGCTTGTGTGATAAGCCCACAAGGTTGGATTAAGCTATAAATGCCAATCACAACCAACATCATTGACAATCTTTTGAAGATTCTGATGATAGTTTTACTAGATGCCTTTGCTTGTTCATTACCTTGTGGGTTATATGGGGTGGAAGAATGATGTTGGATATGGAACTCTTCACAAAGATGGCAAAATTCTTAGTTCTTGAATGCACAACCATTATCTGTGATAATGGATTGAGGAACACCATATTGACAGATGATATAGTTCAAGATAAACTTAGAGATTCATGTGTCAGTGATTTAGGTCATGGGAGTAGCCTAAATCCACTTTGTAAAATACTCAATAGCAGTAATGATGAACTTATGGTTGTTGGATGATCTAGGATGTATCTTACCTATGAGGTCAAGTCCCCATTGGGAAAAGGGTCATGGTGACACTATGGGATAGAGCTCCTACGCAGGTGCATGTAACAAGTCTCCATGTACCTGACATTGATGACATTTCTTAACAAATAAATATGAGTCCTTTTCCATGGTAGACCAATAGTAACCTAGTCTCATAATATTTTTTACTAAGGTAGGACCGCTAGAACGGGATCCACATATACCCTTGTGTACCCCATGCAAGGTTGTTTGTGATTTTTCAATATCGAGACATATTAGTAGGGTATTGTCTAAGTAACATATATACATGGTGTCTCTAATGATGGTGTACTTGGCTAACTTATGAAGGAATGTCCTACGTTGGTTATTAGAAAGGTCAGGGGGTTATGATTTCAGGATGGAGGTAGTCATAGATATCTTTATACCATGGGGAATTGGGACCAACAATATCACATACCATCTTCGAATCTAGGATGTCATAGGTAGGGACCAAAAGTTGTTCTACTAAAAACTCAAACTTAGGCATGTTGCTTGGTATGTCAAGGAGTGAAGCAATAGTAGCCATGGATTCTACTTTCCTATTTAGAACATGAGGTATTTGATGAAATTCAACCTTGTCAAAGTACTTCTTGAAACTATCAACCATGCATTTGTAGGGAGTAAGCTTTTCATCCTTAGTCTCATAATCGTCATTTACCTATTAGATTACCAGTTGAGAATCACTATAAACATGTAGGTTCTTGATCTTCCATTTAAAATCCATGTGTAATCTTGTCACAAGAGCCTCATATTCTACTATGTTTTGGTGCATGGAAAGGCAATCTTGAATGACTAGGGATAGAATCACCTTGTGGTGTAGTAAATAGGATACCATCCCCTAAGCCATGATTTGTATGGGACCCATCAAAGTATAATTTCCATGTTGTGTTTGTGTCAATGGTGAATATGAACTCATCAGGAAAATCTACAACTAAAGGGTGATCTGCTTATATCGGTGCATCAGCCAACTGAGTAGCAATGACTTGTATCTTAATATTCTTTCTCTCTACATACTAGATATCATACTCACTAAGTATCATAACCCATTTGGCTAGTCACCCTATTTATGTTGCTTTGCTTAGAAGATATTTTAAATGATATATCTTCGTAACTAGCATTATTTGATGGTTTATCATATAGTTCCTTATTTTTTGAGTAACAAATACTACCAAAATACAAGCACATTCAATGGTATTGTATTTAATCTCATAACCTACCAAAGTACGACTGATATAGTATACTACCCTTTCATGACCTTCACCATCATTCTATGCAAGCAATGCACCAAGTGATGAATTAGTTACTGAAATATAGAGAATTAGTGGTCATCCCTCAATAGGTGGCATTAAGACTAGTGGTGTAAGTAGATAGTCCTTAATCAATTGAAAAAATTCCTAGAATTTACTTGTCCATACAAAGGATACTCCTTTTCTAAGTAAATGTTGAAAGGGATGTGTCTTATTTGCTAATTGCATTATGAATCTTCTAATGGATTCCAATCTCCCTTGTAATGTCCTTAGCTGACTGAGATTAGCTGGTGGAGACATGTCTATGATTGCTTTTACCTTAGCCAGATCCAGATATGAATGCCCCTTCTAGATATGATATAACCCAAAATATTTCTTGATTTCACTCAAAACAAACACTTCTTTGGATTTAGTCTCACTTTATACTCTTCTAGTGTTTGAAATATCTTGTGTAAGGCCTTTAAATGATGAGACTTTTTCAATGATTTAGCAATGAGGTAATCGACATAATCCTCCATAAGAGTGCATATAAGGTCATGAAAAATAGTGTTCGTGGCACACTGATAGGTTGCTCCAGCGTTTTTGAGTCTAAAGGGCATGAAATTCCAACAATACGTTCCCCATGGAAATGTGAAAGTTGTTTTAGGTTGGTCTTTAGTTGCAATCCTGATCTAATCATACCCTAAAAATCCATCCATAAGGTATAACATCTCATATCCTACAAACATGTCTATTATCATGTCAATGTTGGGGAGAGAGAAATCATCTTGAAGACAGGCTTTATTTATATCTCTAAAATTTGTGCAGATGCAGATGCCCCCTATTTTTTTGGTGACTGGTACAAGATTGGAAATCCAATCTATACAGATGATTGATCTAATGAATCCAATGTCTAATAGTTTCTTCAATTCAACCATGACTAGTAAAGCAATTTGTGGGTGCATTTTCCTCTATTTTTGTTTCACTGGCTTTACACCAGTTGTAAGGGAAAATGATGTAGTACAAGTTCAAGATCTAGCCTAGGCATGTCTGCATATTACTAGGAAAATTTAATTTGTCTTTTTGTAAAGAAGTTGCAGAATTCTAGTTGTTCTTCTTTTGTCAATGATGCTACAAAATATACCAGTTGGGGATTCTCTTTTGTACCTATGTTAACTTCCATTGATTTTTCAACTAGCATGGGTGACTTTTCCTATGCAATAGGGAGAATGTTCAAACCTCTATCCTTAGGTTCCTCACAAAGGTTTTCACCTTCAGATGCATCCTTACTTTTTTACTTTTTCATTGTCTAAAGGTGCCTTCTAGTTTCCACCCAGAGACTAATCATTTTTATTTTTGTCAATATTTTTTATCTTTTTGTGACTGGAGGGTTGAAATGATTCCCCAAAATATGCCGTGTTGTCCAAATCAATGGTAAATTGAGCATTGTGATCACCACTAGGTATACCTTCTCCTAATCCCAGGAACTCAAAAATAGCTTCACTGTTCTCAAAAATTTCTAAGATGGGTGTGTCTTGTTGGTCCCAATCAATGAGTTTGGGATAGACTAAAGCCATGTCATCATCGGAGTTGTCAAAGTTCAACGGGGTCAAGGTAAGAGCTAAGTTGTTTATGTAGTCACAGAAGTTTTGTACCAAGTCCTCTTTGCTCTTTTGCTTTGGTCTAGGTGGATTTTGAGGTGGGCCTAATGTCATGGTTTGGTTATCTAAAATGGATTTATCAGGTTCCCAAGAGGTAGGATCAAGAGATTCCTAATAGTAATGTTTAAACCATTCCTCTTTTGTCATATTCTTTGGTAGACAAGAAATCAATGGATTTGGTGAAGATTCAACATTAAGTCAAGTTCTCCAAACATTTTATCAAGGTCCATGGCAGAGGTGGAGGATAGAGAATCCCATTCATATTTTTTTGAGTCAGGGGAATCATGGTAGGGTTGATAATATGGTTTGTCGAATGTCTCAATATCTTATGAAGCACTTACTTCCTCAAGTAAAGGTGATGTGGTACTAGGAATGTCAATCTAAATTGGTTGAAACCCAAGCCCTAAGCCTTTCAAACAATTTGAAACAATGATTGGTTCAGTCCTCCCATCCTGATGTAAGCCTAACCACTATGTCCATTATATCCCTTGCTCTGCATGATTGTGAAATGTTTTCCATATTGATCTATAGGAATGTGAGCAAGTGAGGGAGGTTCTTTAGGGTCTTCTCTATACAACTAGGTGGTCACATGTTTTGCATGTATGGATTATTTTCTTAATTCTCCCCATTTTGTAAAGGTTATTGAGGGAGGAATGTGTATGGTAACCAGTGATTGTCTCCTATCTATCATAGGTAAACCATATGATTTAGGAGGAATCAGATGGCTAACACAATAAGATGTATTCATGTGATATTCTCCAAAACCCTTTTCTTGGATGTCAACATGGAAGGTAATGATGGAGAAGTGAATTTTCTAGTGAGATTGGATGGATTGACATAATGAGATGAATTGGATGATGAGGGTTCTTGGTTTATAGGCACTTGGCACTGATGTGTCTCTCGTAGATTGGTGCAATATTGGAATGGATGTGGATCACCATCTATTGTTATTTTAGTGCCATTGTAAGGGAATTTTAGACATTGATGTTATGTGGAAGGGATTTCCTTCATGGCATGAATCCATGGTATGCCTAGTAGAAGATTGTATGGAAGGGTGAGATCCAAGACTTGGAATTTTGTCTCCATAACTACAAGACCAATTCTAATAGGAAGTGATACCACCCCCTTTAATTCCATTCCTCATCATCATAAGCCTTAATGAAAATGCTTTTGGTTGTTTCTACATATGCTTCCAAGAAATCTAATGCCTTAATCAATTTTAAAGTACAAAGATTTAACCCTGCTCCTTCATCTACTGGAACTTGTCTAACTTTTGTTTTTTCAACAAGGACTTCAAGATGTAACAATTCATTATGATTTTTCTTCTTAGTTGCATAGTCTTGTTCAAAGAATGTGGCATGATGATTATTGGAGAAGTATCCCACAATTTCTTAGAAATTATTGACATCAAGATCATTAGGAATAGTCATGCTTTGTAAAGCCTTATCTAAAATGGATCGATGTTCAAGGGAGATATGAAACAATTCCAAAATGGAAATTTGTGTTGGGATATTCCCCAATTGATCAAGTTATATTGTGGCTTGGAAGTTTGTGGTGTCTGATGTGATGGTGATCTTGGTCCGACGATTTTTAACAACACACTCAAAAGTTCTATTTATGGTAATTTTATTACATGGTCATTGATGGCTTGGATATAACTTATGATGGAGCCACTATAATAATGCTTAACACTAGCATAGTTGGCAGAAGTATTGGTCTTGTTACCCAAACTAGGGGCTTTTCCTTTCCTGTGGTCATCTAATGGATCTAAAAAAACCTTGTGAATAGTGTTAGAAGATGTAAGTTTTTGTCCATTGACTTGAATAATTCCGTTCTTGACAAAGTCTTGTATGATGTTTTTGATTTGAATTTTTTTTGTAGATTATGTCCTTTTGTATGATGGAAAGTACAAAAGGAATTATCATCCCACTGAGATGGTTTTGAATTTCCCTGGATCGTATTATCTTGGCTCTTGAAGCTGTATAAGATTGTGTTTTAATAGTTCTTTGAAGATTGACTTTATGGGTTCCTCAAGGGGAGTGAATTCATGTTTTTGAAACCTTCTCTATTGTTATGACCATTGGGTATTTTGGGAAATGTTGGAGGTTTGGTTGATGGAGTTAAGTGTGTTGGTAGAGGGGTTATTTCCTCTAAGTATGATGATCGATCATGCTATTAAATTTTTAGCATCAACTACCCCATTGTTGGTAACATTTTTATTCTAAGACCAAAACTGTTTTATGTCATTGGGGGTGTTTTGCACAGTTGGATTTCTATTGGATGTTTGTGTCTTAAGTTCTCCTTTGTCAATGAGATAATTTTATAGTGTGAGCCCCTTTTCCACTAGTTCTATAAATTATGTGCAACAATGTACCCTTAAGTTACTTCTCAATTTTGGGTTGAGGTTTTCTTGGAACATAGTGACCTTTTGTTTCTTAGGTATCTTGATAGGACATCAACTGGCTATAGTTCTCCATCTCTAGAAGAAAGTGATAAAATTTCCCCTTCGTCTTGTGTAGTATTGCACAAGGTTGCTATGTTTATTTTGTGTTTGATGTTAAAGGAGAATTTTTCAATGAATTTCCCAGCCAATTCACCCCATGATTTTATGCCATAGTCAAGACCTGAAAACCACTCTAGTGAAATTCCAACAAGACTTCTCAAAAAGAGTCACATAGGAAACATCTATGCACATCATGGAAAATTATCTTATATGTTCGATTGGATTTTGCTTTCCATTTTATTTGGGAAAGTTTGACTATGACATACCAATGAGGGAAAGGTGTCATGTACAATGATTTATTGAAGGGAAATGGGCATAAATCCTTTGCTGAAAAGGTTTTCTTGGTTGACACTGCCATGTTATCCATCTCTGTTTGAAGTGCATGCATTTGTGTTTGGAGGATGCCAACTTGAGTTAATGATGTGTTAGCTAGATTATTTGGATCTATGTACATGTTTTGGAATCCAGCATTGTGTGATGGGTTTTGGTTAAATGTGGGTATGTAAAGTGGGTTGGATTTGGAATTTTAGTGAGTGGGTTTTGATTTGAAATATGTGAGAATGGATTTTGATTCAGAATTTGTGTATTTAAATAGATTTTCATTCAGAATTTGTGAAAATTGATTTTGATTCAGAGTTTGTGAAAATGGATTTTGACTCAAAATCTATGAAGTGTTGGGTCGGATTCCATATTGGAAAGAGGGTATTCCTCCTATCTATGAAACCCCAATCTGTGGTATAGTAATAGTGACATGAACACTAGGTATAGCTACTATATGTGGAATAGTTCTAGTGACATTGACACTCAATATAGGAGTTGATGTTCTAGATTTTTTTCCCAACAAAAGGACTAAAAGGATTGGATGATGACGCCCCTATCATAAAATTTAGCCCCCGTGTCGAGGTAGGCATACCAAATGGAGTTGTATGTATTATTGAATCACTTTGTGTAGGTCCTCTAGATGGTATAGCAACAGTCACTTGGGGTATAGTAGCCCTAGTGGTAGTGGTGTTTGTTCCATAGGTAGATGTTGTTTGTAGGGAATGAATATCAAAACCAAGAGGTATTTTAGCACCTTTTTCTAGCAATTTGGCTAAGTATTATTGAGGATCATTTGATAGATAGTCATCTACAATGGAAGCAAACTTAGGGTCATGTGCAACAACATCTGTCTTTTGCTACAACATGTCCTTGTCTGTCTCTAGTAACAAATTCGCTAAATAAGTCTTGTGAGGTCTAGATGAAGCTGCCCCTACAAAGGGGTTTGAGAACGGATTGATGAAATCATTTGGAAAAACCATATTTTCTCTTTCTTTCCCATTCGATCTTGTTTCAACCATGTGATGTAATCTCAAAGTGCAAGTGATGAAAAATTTAAGTCTATGGATAGTATGAATCTAATATGTGTTTTTTGAATTTTCTGAATATAAAGGATGGATGTATGCAACTATTTGTTTTTTATTTTCTCTACAAATAAGGTATGTCTAAGATGACACTATTCTACGATGATAGTGTCTAAATATGAAAAGGTCTAAGTGATAAATTTGGAAGGTTCTAAAAGAGGCTATCTATCAACTAAAGCTTAAACCAAGTTTCAATTTAGTTTTGATAAGGAACACTCATAGGAATAGGACTAAAAGACAAGGTGAACTCCCAAACTTGACTGATGAGATGGAAGGATTCTCATGTAGGACAAAATATATGATGACTAGGTTCAATAAAAACATTTGTTGAATCTAGGGTTTATCCAAAGCGTGAAAGGATCCTATCATAAAATCTGAAAAATATGATCTCTCTATAGGAAATAAAGAGCCCTAAGATGAAAGTAAGATGTAGGACTAGGGTACCTATTGCTATGACTAAATGATTCCTAAAAGATGTAATTGTGCATGTTTTGAGTGAAATTTTTGATTTCTATCAAAGAATCAGTGAAAAAGGATAAGTAAGTTACTGGTTTGATTGTTTGTTCTTGGTTTGTGATAGTAAATTCTAGTTTTCTGATACTCAGGCAGATGCATTGTAGAATTTAACAGTTGTGGTTTTCTTTCTCAGTTGCAAGTTTTTGGTAAATTCAATTTTAGGCATCAGACACATGCAGTTTCGTTTGAAGAAGATGTGACTCGGGGTATCAATTGTGACTCTGGACTGATCAGATGTAGTTTTCAAAACTCCAACTATGTACTAGTAAAGGTAGATTAGTTCTGTGATAGGGGCATATGTGTTATTATAGACTATAGATGTGGCTCACCTATTTAGATGCATCATAGAAGGTATCAATTGTAGGTTTCCCAGTAACAGGGTAATGACAAATGCGACTAAGATATCAGATGCAGTTTTATCCTAGGAAGATGCGACCTATTCTGACAAATGCAACTCAAGTGTAAACAAATGTGACTCAGATTCTGGGACATACAAATTGGACTTGGTTTCTAATAGATGCAACTCAAGTTTAGATGTAGTTTCTAACAAATGTGACTAGTTTAAATACATGCAACTCTAAGTAAATTGGACCCAGTTTCTTCTAGATGCGACTCTAGTTTAAATCGATGTGACTCTAAGTAACAGTTGCATCTTTTTGGTGAACAATTGTGGTTTTTTCAATGAATTGCATTATAAATTGACTCTATTTTGAGATCAAGTTTTGGTAAATAAAGAATACAAAAAACACAATATTTAAGTTTTATTTTGACACAGAATGTTTAATCCAAAAGAGAACAATCCTAGGTTGTATAGGATAGTATCTACTAAGTTCTCACTTGGGCTTCCCCAACTATGCTTATTCAAGGTGGATGACTAGTAGCTTGACCCCATTGGCTCCCCTCCACAACTCAACACTTCATTTAGGGTATCCAAGCTATACTACCCATGAAACTCCCATGGCATACTTCTCATCTCTACAACAAACCATAAAAATGTGAGAATGTTTCACAAGTCTGACCTACTGCACAAATAAATAGAGGTTTTTTGGCTTACTAAGAAAAAGGTGTTTAAGTTAGGCATTTCATTCATGGGGTATCATCCATGTGGTGACAGACCATTGTTTCCCTTCTCATTAGAACAATACTCATGATTCTTGATTTTTCCCCAAGAACCCACTTTTATATATTGGCTCGAAGTCAGTCAGGTTTAGCGTGTGATCGGTCTGAGTCATCTTGGGGTGAGTACTTTTTCCCACCAAGATAGACCCAATTTCTAGAGTTATAAATTGGTTCTCTTACACCTAAGATCACATGAATTTGCAAGGGGAGAGTATACTTTGATATACTGAATCATGACAGTAATAACAGAGTGTGCTTTTGCACCAAACAGAGTAGACAGTAGTAAAATTTAAACAAAAATTACAATTTTTTAATTTACCAAACAATTTGTTTCAAAAATAAATTCTTCAAAAAACATCTCACATAAAAATTCATTAGTAGTTTTTAGATTGATCTTTTTCAGTCATCCTGCAAAAAGGGTTTTGAAAAATTGTCTTCTATCATATGTCTTGTAAACACTATGTTAACTCCTTAAAACACATGTTGCAAACCAAACAATTAGCTAAAATAAAAACACAATGAAAGACTAAAAATAAAAAATTGAACCTAGAAATTTCACCAGTCAGATGCATCGTGGATTTTCACTAGTCAAGTGCATTGCGAAAAGCCACATATGCATCAAATTTTGTCAGATGCATCACTGTATTCATTAGATGTGGTTCACAATATCAATTGCGTCATTTTTTATGTCAAATGCATCGGGTTGTACGATACCTGCATAAATCAAATAAAATGTATACAGATTTGTGAAGAATGTTTCTTCATGTCGGGTTCGCCAATGTAACATCATGAAAACACTAAAATATTAAAGAAATAAACAAAGCTTATAAACTCTAATGCAATCTAAATTTAAACAACAAAAAACAAAGGAAATAGCTAAAACATAAAACAATCTCACCAAAGATTGATGTAACTCCATGGATAACCTTTGTTGTCATTCTCCATTTCATCGATTTGGTTTTCTTTCCCTCAAATTTTACGTAAGTGTACAATTATAGCCTTGATAGATGTGATTATAGAAAAATATCAAAGACTAACAAGTTCTCCAAAAGTCATACAATTTCAGGAGGAGTAAAATGATGAAAGACAGATCAATTTATAGAAAATTGATCATTCAAATGATAGGCCAAGATTAAAAGATAAATGGATGATCCAAATTAAAGGATTTGACATGCATTATGATAACTGTTAGTACTAACATCAGTGATAACAAGATGAAAGGTTGAAATCAAGATTAAATTATGATTGAATCTCTAGTTGAAAGTATTCAAAAATTAGAAGAATAAAGATTGCATGAAAAGGATAAAGATAGATTAACATAAATTATTTGTTTGAATGCACACATGAATTAATTAATTAAATAAAGTTATTTAATTAATAAATGTGTGCATGTAGAAGAATTAAAACAAGAAAACTGATGGATTAAGACAGAGAGTTCATTCATGAAATACAATCAGTCATTAAATAAGGAGATAACTGACAAATTGAAATAGATCTTGAGTCAAGTGGCAATGAATACTAAGATAACTTAAACATTTATCTAAATATAGAGGAATGTGTTAAAAATAGACTTTTATGAATTAAATGATTATTTAATTCAAGATTTGACATTTTAAGGAGTAATTAAATAAATAAGATTTATTTAATTGAGTGAAGAAAAGGTTAAATGAATAATTAAATATTTAAAGTATTTATTTAATTATAGTTGAAAATACAATAAAGATAAATTAAATAATAATTTATTTAATTTAAGAAGGAGAATAAAGTTAATTAGTGGCATAATTAAATAAAGGATGTTTATTTAATTAATCAGGATAGAATAAATATAGTGTGAATTAATTAAATAATTAAGTTTATTAGATTAATAGATGAATAAATGTTGAAGTGAGTTAATTAAAAAATTAAGTTTATTTAATTAATAGATGAATAATGACTTTAGAAAGTAATTAAGTAATTAACATTTTTTCATCATGACCATGAAAATACAAATTATGAAGAAATATAAGTCATGGGCTTAGACCAAATTTTAGTGTCTACAACCCTAGATGATCTTGATTAGTCAAAATTTGAAGTCTGGGAATTGGAAGAAAATATTCTAAATGATAAGAGATTCATTGAGTTATTGAAAGATAAAATCAATAAGTCCAGGGAGAAGAGAAGGGAACTTTGTGATCAAATCAAGTAGGATGACAGTAAATGTATTGTAGATGAACAACTCAGTCAAGCCTTGAAGGAAAAGACAAAAGAATGTGAAAAAATTTGCTAGAGAAAATAGAGTCCTAAAGCATGAGATGGAATCTATTATAATGAGGGTGGCCAAGGAAATTGAAGACACAAATAAGAATGAAGAGAAGATTTCACAATCCTTGAAAGAAAAATCTAAAGAATGCAGTCGAATTAGTAGTGAATTCAATCAGTTGGAACTTGAGTTGGAGCAATCCAAAAATAATGAGGAAGAACTTGAAAATCACATTGTTGATCTCAAAGATGAACTTGCTATTGCAAATGAATTCAAGTATAAGTTCAAGGTTAGTTCAACCAAGCTTGATGAACTAGTTAAAAATTAGAGGACTGATGGTGACAAGCGAGGTCTTGGATATGAGGAAGGAGAAAGTTCCAAATATAGATAAAGGAGATTCAAACAAGGAAATCAAATGAACAACACTAGAAGGTATCCAGTAAGACAACCTAACGCTCAAAGGTTCAATGGTTATTGCTTTACTTGCAATAAATTTGGTCATATGGCAAGTTCATGTAGAAGTAGAAGAAATTCAAGTGGTCCATCATTCTCTTGTCAGTGCTTTAATTGTAACAAGTATGGTCATAAGTCAAATGAATGTAGAAATGTGATGATTTTTTTTATAGAGATGCCAAATGTTTTACATACAATATATTTGGCCATATTTATAACTAGTGCAAATCAAGAGAAAATTAGTGGAACAACTGGTTTGGATAGAGAAATGTGGTGTGCTACAATTACAATATAACTAGTCATATTGCTAGATTTTGCATAAGAGGTATAGTAAATCAAAGAAGAAACATGCAAAGGATGAAAAAGGAAAAGGGAAAGTCACTACAGATCATATTAGGAACTAGATGAAGAAGAAATGGGTAAAGTAGAGTCCCTCTATTGCAAAAAATGAGCCTGCACTAGAACTTGCTTCTGGTAATTCCTCCATGAATTATTTTTTAGGCCTTTCACCTAGGGGGAACTATCAAGAAAATATTTCAAACCCCCTACCAGTAATTGACACCATGATGTTGATAAGTGCAGTGATTATATTGATGATCTAAAAATGTTGTTGGACAGTTGGAAAAAGTATCTATGCAGAATTGAAGGTCCTCAGAAGGGTTATCTTTCATAGTGTATGGAAACAGGGTATCTGGATGAGTTAGGGAAAAAGCATTTATTGCATCAAAAATAGTTAGGTATGCAAATGATAGAAGTAAATTTCTATCTTTCATTTGTCACTTTACATTTTGAGAAGAAGAAGTCTAAAGGGCTCTGAAGTGAACTTTGGTGAAATTTGGTGAGGATTTAAGTATGAAGGCAACTCAAAGATCAAACCCTAATCTAGCGAAAAGGTATTTATCAGGAAAACTTGTAACCCTATGAATTTGTGAAAATGGCTACTCCATTGGTATTTGAAGTCAAGGATAGACCCTGTCCGAAATTCAAGTGGCATCCTTTCAAGTTTGTTGAGACCGAACCCTTAGGTGCATGTTTGTCTATTTGGTATGACATATTGCATATTGAAGATATTAGGGCATACATTCACACTAATATTGAGGAGTTAAGGAGCTCACAATTGTTGAATTTGTATTCCAAACACATTGTTGGAGAGGATTTTTGTGTTAGGCTTGAATTCAAAACCTTAGAGGAGAAGAAATTCACGCCAATTGTGAAATTTCCCATGTTTGATAAAAGCAAATGGATCTGGTATATCTTGACTTGAGCTCATGCTGAATTTATGTGGTTGAATCAACCTTTCAAGATTACAAAAGAAGATAATAAGAGCTATTATAGGTTTAAATTCCTCTAGTGAATTTCCAATTTTGAAGTACGTGAAGAATCAAATGGTCACTAATGCAAATAGTTCAACATTTGAGAGAAGAACAATGACAATTGATGATATGTTGATGTGGATGTGAAATTTTCCTCGATGGTCATTGGTTACAAGATATATCCTTATAGCCAAGAAAATTTTGTATCTGGCACTATCATATATGTAGCATATCAGATGGTGAAGGAGAATGTAGAGTATGATTTATGTGAATTGCTTTGAAGTCAGCTTATGGAGAATCTTGGTAAGATAAAGAAAGATAAGAAGAATTCCTTAAAATATGGTAATTTTTTGTTGTGTTTGTTATTTCATTTCATGAATCAAGTTCCAGGAGTTGGGAAAGTGTTTTGGCAAAGAGGTGACAAGCCTGTAGTTGTTTAGATTAGAGATATGTTATTTAGCCTTGCTGATTTGCAAGCCAAGAAAACTACAATCTAAGGATATCTCAAGAAGTTTTAGAATGTAATATAAGAAAGAGAAAAAATTCCTACTTCTATTGTGGATAAGTATAAGGACAATTTTTTTTTATGATGGATATTGATCAATGCTTGGTGAAAGGTGCATAATCTAGAACCATTTGGATTATGCCAATGGGTTATGAAGTTGATGAAAGAATTTTGGAGCTATATGCACAAAATTTGTTGAGTAAGCCTTTCAATTCATCTAAAGAAAGGTTTGGAACATATGCAAAAAATGGCATGCAAGTCCATGAGTAGGTAATGATGCCAATGATAGTCTAGAGAGTAAGAAAAGAAGTTGTAGTATTTGCATAAAGCATAGTTATATCTATAGAAGCAATAAGAGAAGCCAAAAGGAAGAGAAAACAAGTTGAAAGTGAAAAAGGAAAAGAGCCTGGTAAAACTAAATCTGCTAGTCTAGCAGGATCCTTTGCCTAAACTAGATCAACAAGGAGCTTTGCACCCCTATTTGGTCATGCAAAGAAGTTAGCCCTTGAAAAATCTCAAGTTAAGGCATTTGGTAAGAGGAAGAAGGATAAGAGCACAAGAGTGTATGAAGTTGTCTCAAAAGATGAGGAGACAAAATTTGATGAAGAAGTTAGAGAAATAAAGCATATGGGCACTCAAGTTACAACAACAGTCACTAAGGACAAGCCTTCTGATGAAAAGGTGAAAGAAAAGAAGAAGATGAAGCCTGAGAAACTAGGTATGTTTGTAGAGGAAGTTGAGAAATGCATAATCAAGGATGGTAATCTTAAACCCCTATGTGAAGTGTATGGCACTTTTGATAGTGTTGGTCAAAGATTTCTTGAGGAGGCTACAATAAAATATTTGAACAATTTCAATATGACTCTTGTTGAGATAATTACATAGTTGCCTAAGGAATTGTATGAAATTTTGGAAATGAGGAGTGTAAGTGCAAGAACTAAAGAAGAGAAAATGAGAGAGTGGATTCTTGCAAATCTAGGTCCAATAATCTCAATTGAAGAAATGAAGTCAATCCTAAAAGAAGCAAAAAGAGAATTTAAGAGCAAAACAAGGATAAACAAGCTTGTGATGGGAAGGACTGAAGAGGTTGAAAAATAAACAGAGAGAATTCTAAAGGGAGTTTTATTAAAGAAGAAAACTGATGTTGTTTCTAAATAAGAGCATGTGGAAAATATTCCATCAGGTCTGGTAAATGAATAGGTTATATTTGAGGACACTAAGATTCCTCCTAATATGCATGATATAGAAGTGCTTATGGAGACTGAAGGTCCTAAAGTTGTGTCAATTGAAGAAAAGGATATTTCAAGTGAAAAAGTTGAGGTTCCTAAAGGTATGCAGGAATCAGTAGTTGAAGAATCAGTGGTTGAGGAAAAGAAGGTTGAAGTTAAGGAAGTTCCAGTGGAAGCAATTGACACTATAGAGGTAGTGAAGAAATTTATAGAAGAAAAAAGGGAATAATTTGACATTGAGTTGGGAGATGGTACTATTCATTTTTCCACTTTATTCCCAATTTAGAAAATGAAAGTCGCATCATTTGCACAAGCTAAGGCTAGGGAAGAAATTCTAAAGTCCCACATTGAGGACAATGAATTATTGAATCTTGCATCTAGTATTCTAGAGAAAATCATGCCTACTCATATTAAGGACCAATCTGGTTCTTCTTTTGTGAGCTGAAGAAGATTATAAATTTGGTAAATACTCATTTTGAGTCACTTGAGAAGTCATCTTTGGTCAAGGTACAAAAGGAGTTTGATCAAAAAAATTTAGTAGTCTGAAATAAATGATAGCTAAAGATAAATCTTTGTTAGCTACCTATGTGAAGAATGTTCATAGTGCTCTATCTGAAGGTGGAAAGGTTTATATGTCATGATTGATAAGTCATGTTTTTATTTGTCTAAACTTATCAAGGACAATGAGAAGAAGATTAAGGATCATGAGAAAGAGTTAGCTATTATTTCTGATGCTTTTGATCCCTTAACTATTTATGTTGGAGAGCATAAAAGGTCAAGTTATATCTTTTCTTAGTAAGATAAAGTGTTTGAAGAATGATAATGACTGGTTTGTATAAAGAGCTTGTGAACTTAGAGGCTTAATTTATTTTAAGATACAAACTATGTTGAGTGCTTTGAAGGAAGCATAAGATGCTTTGGTGTTTAGTGATCTGGTGAACCTTGAAACAATAGAGATGTAATCTTGTTTACTCTATGGTCACATAACTATTCTGGAAAGCCTTAAGAAGTGTTGGGACTCAATCCTAAACCTATTGAAAACCAATTTTGTAAATATTTTCAATTTTGTGTTAATTGTTGAAACAAGTTTAAATTTTTTGCTTGTTTATAGAAGTTTTATATGCGGATTCCCAATCTTTTCCATTGATTTCAAAGGGGGAGAGTAGAACAATGAAACATGTGTGTTCATTTAAGGAGGAGTTGTAGTTTTGAGCTGTGAATGAAAATATTTTTGGAGTTTTTGTTGGCAGTGTATTTATGTTGGTACTAATCCAACACTTGGTTATTTTTCACTAAGTGTTTCCATCAATGCCCAAGGGGGAGATTGTTGGCAAGAGAAACTGCACATACTTTTTGTTGTTGTCATTATTGGAAACCCTTGTTAGCTATTCAATTTGCATTTGGTAATTTACTCATACCAATAGAAAGATTGAAGATCAGTGATTTTTTGTTAAGCTAGAATAGAGCATCCGATAGATCTATGTTCTTCGAGTCATATGCATATTTTCTATTATTATTTTGTGTTGTGGATCTTAGGGAAGATTTTTTGATGCATAATTTGTGTTATCTATAAATCTTGGCACCTCGTATCAATTTGAGTGGAAGTTAGAAGGTTTGGTTGGAAATTTCTTTGTTCATCAATGTATGAAGGCCAACTTAGTGAATATAGTGTGTCACAGATATTTGAGGAGTTATTGTTTAAGTTTTTTTGTGTTCAAGCATTTTGATTTGGGTCCTAACTATGCTATGGATGACTCTTTTGGATGCACATTGAATATTATAGATGATTTGACCCAATAGTTTGTGAATATTTCTTATTTTGTTGAAGCTGACATGAAGTGATTAAATTCCTTGTAGCAGATATATATATATATATATATATAATCAATTATATCATTTTGATATATGTTTTATGTGAGTTTATGTAGTGAATTTCAGAAGATCAGTAGAGTGATTATGCATAGTTTTACTTGTGCATTAATTATTTTATGATGTGAGTTGAAGCAAAGCAAAGAAGAAGTAAAAAATCAAATAGAAGGTCCAAAATTCAATTGTTGAGCTTAACCAAAACTGTAATTAGGAATTTGTATATTGTATCTTTCTTAGTTCAAATCTTTTGGAAGTATTTCAAAATTTTGTAAGGAAGTGAGCCTTTTTGTTTTTGAGTAGTGAGCTCTAGGAAGTGTGCCTAAATGCAAGTGCATTCCCATTTTGTAAACACCTTTTTGAGTATACCTAGATTATATTGTGGATTGGCCATCCACCGTTGTTTTTCCCCTACCAAGGTTTCCAAGTAAAAATCCTTATGTTGTGGTGTTGTGGTTTCTTGTTTTATGTTCATGCATTTTTTTTTTGAATGTTATAAATTCTTTGAAGATCAGATTAATAAAGTTAAAAATTGCACAACACTATTTCAACCCCCTCTCAATGTTGCTTGATTCCAACACAGATATCACAACAATATTCTAAGTTAGATGAAGGGGGTTTATACTATTGAGAAGGATTGGTTTCTTTACAAAAACACAAATCATTTTTAATGTTATGTGTCATTGCTTCATGAGGGATGGGAGTTATATAGCCCCCATTACCAACATGTGGTGATTTGGTAGAAATAAGTTAATTGAATAGAGCACAAGGTTGTTTTGGTTGAGATTGTGATATTTTTCACTCTCCCTTAAAGGTAGGTGTGAAACCACAATCGCTACTAGAGCTTGTCCTTGAGAATGAATAATTTGTATATGACTCTTTGGATGTTGAGGGTGATATTTGGGAAATGTTATTGAAAGGAGGTGTATAATCTAACGACCCCCTATTATCACAAAAGTGTTTTGTTGAAGAGTTAGGATCAATCTAGAAAGGTTCAAGTTTTTATCTACTAATGAAAGGTTTAGGGGAGTTGGAAGTGTTGTGATTGGTTGATGTATAGCTTAATTCATCTACATCAACCATGTAGATCTTGTTTTTGAAATAAAATTTCATTGTATAGTGAAGGGTAGATGAGAATCCTTTCATAGCATGAATCTATGGTCTCTCTAGGAGAAGATTGTATGGAAGGGGTCCATGCATGATATGAATAGAGGTAGGCAACACTATAGGTCTAACCTCAATAGGTAATGTGATCATCCTTAGTGGTTTCCTACTAACATTCTCAAAGCCACGAATATGAAAATCATTAATTTGGATGAGCTTTCTGTCCATACCAAGTTTGTTTAGGAGGTCAATGCTACAAATATTGGTTTCAGATCCATTGTCGATGATAGTGTGCCTAACTAAAGTTTCATTAATGATTACCTTTATCATCAAGGGAACGTTCTTGTTTTGAATCTCAAGTGATGGAAATTCATGTTTAGGGAATGTATTTTTGATTGGGTGACTTGCATGGGATGTGTATAAGCTGAAAAATGAACTTCACAGTCCCTAAGAATCACCTGCATGTAATCACCTATCACATGCAATAGATATTCAGAATAAAAAGAAGAGAATTTTTGTAAACCCTCAAAGAAAATATGTCCAAGAAAAAACCATAATTATGATTATTGAATGTAATTTTTTTACAAATAATACAAAATCCTTCAAAAAGGAAATCATGCGAAAAAGCAAGACATGCATAACCCTAATCTTATCTTGAGAAAAAAGACAACTCAACTAGATAAGGATTACAATTATCCTAGGAATTAAAAAATTCCTAAGTAAAATTATGCTAAAGTGTAATTAAATAATTAATTATAGCAACACCCCCCCATAAGTGCAACTTAGGGATCAGAAAATTATTATGCAAAAATGAGTTCTAGAAACAAGGCCTGATTAGCTACCCATTTACAAATGCAATGCAAACTAAATCAAACAGGGTAAAGGAGAAAACCACATGGGAAAAAAACTCCTGCCCAAAATAGAATGCAAAAAACAACTAAGTGATGAAAGATGGAGGACTCCATAAGACCACCAAAGGACACCATCCATCACAAAGATACATAAATGAACCACCCTAGAAGAGAGGAATGAAGAGACCACATAGCCCCCCCAGAATGAAGTAGCTCCAAAAGAACTAAAGAGACTACATCTCTAAAGGTGAAGTAGGTGTAGACCAAGATGTCTCCACAAAAACAAGTGTGACCTCAACCAACGAAGAAGTCAATGTAGGTGAATATTGAATAGAAACCTCTAAAGATGAATTATCAACAATCTCCTACTACACTAAAATAGAAGAAACCACATCAGTAGTCATAGAAGTATCAACAACTACAATAGGAGGTGAAACAGAAGGATCAAGAACTGGGTCTAAAGGGAGAACACCAATGTTCAAGAAGCCAAATGTCTCCTGTGAATGATGATTAACACTAGAAGTGTGAGGAACAACTGTAGGAATAGAAGCACCACTAGTAGCAAAATCGGTAAAGGAATACAACCGAGATGAGTGATCCAACATCCTAGTAGTAATAACTACTCTACTCTCCAAGTATTTGATGATAACCAAATCAAGTGTGAACTTCATATATCTCCTTGTGCCTCCATGTGTGATCTAATAGATGGAAAGAAGGTTGTCTATCAAGTGAGGGACACACAAGACATCTTGAAAGGAGTTGTCCCCAAAACTAATAGACCCCTTCCTTGTAACACTCATGTAAGTGTTGTTTCCTGTCAAAATGGGAGACATAGTGCAAGGCTCAAAGGAACTAAACATAGACTATGAAGATTCCATTTGATGAGATGCTCCTAAATCTAGAAGCCATCACCCTGATCCAACACCTAAAGAAGAAAAAATAGCATGTCCCTTCATATCTGATGAAGTATGTAAACTAGTTGTGCCCTTGTCATGCTACTCTGAAGAAGAAGAATGAGGAGAAGAAGATGATACAAACATCCTCGAAGGAAAATCAATCTAATGTTTCTAAAGAAGATGCTTCAGCTCATCAATGTCCTTCTTGTAGAAATTATGTTCTACATGTCCTTACCTCTTGCAATATGCACATGTAGTCTTCTTCTTCTTGGATGATTTCCCCTTAGAAGAGGAGGATGAATTTGAGGACTCCTTCTACTCCTCATGAGGTTTGGAATCTGTTTGTTTCTATTTCTTTCCTTTTCCTATAGAATCCTTCAGATCTTTGGGCTCTTGTGATGTAATAAGTGCTTGTGATGAAGAAGGTTTCACCATGCCCATGCTAGCTAACTTAGCTTTCTCTTGAGTGGGAGATGAAGAAAATTCATCACAAGATGGCATAGTGAATCTCATACCAAGTGAATCCCTAGTGGCATAAAAGGTAGATACAAAAACTAAATAATCAAGTCCAAGCTTAGAAAGAATGGACAATATCAACTGAGAGTCTTCCTTCTAAACACCACATTGTGACAACTACAATCTAAGAGATTTGAGTTTGGTGAAAAACTCCTAGATGTTGTCAAAATCCTTGGGATTTAAGCCAATAAGCTCATTCTCTAACTGAAACCCTCTCATAGTATCTTGCTTCCCAAACAAAGACTCCAAAGTAGTCCAGAGCTCATGGGGTGTTGTACAGGACTCAATATGAAAAATAAGGTCAGATGAAAGAGATAGGCATAATGTACCATAAGCTTCATCACACCTATTAAACCATTTTCTCTTTTTAGTAGGACCTATAGGTTCAATTTATGTACCCATGGTTACCATGTACAATGCTTTGTGTTTGAAATGAATCTCCATTTTTTTTCCAACCAAAATAGTTGAATGGAGTAAGGGTTGCAATATTTTATGTATCTATGATAGAAAACAACAATATATATCTCAAATAAAAAGCAATGCTCATTGATCTCAAAACAAATAGCTTGACTGCATGCTTCCCAAGAAAACAATTGAAAAGGTGAAGGCTAAGATCAAACAAGAGTATCAGATACCTAGTAAGAAAATCTAAAAAATAGGTCTGAGATCTATGTAGAGCACTGAACCATCTTTTCGATGTCACTTGAATCATGAAAAACTAATAAATGAGGCAAAAGATATGCCCTCCAAAGTGAAAAAAAAAACTTTGACTTCAGAGGCCAAAAAATGCATCAAAATAGAAAAATGAGGAAATCATAACTCCACCACTACAAGGTTTGTCAAACTAGATTTCCAATGATATCTCATTTTTCCTATAAAAGGGACATCCCACTTATTAGCTGCAAAAAATGAGCCCTTAGGGGTTTGCGGTAGGTCACCCATGTGACCATAGGCTCGGTGGATAGGTGTAGGGCCAAAGCCCTTGGATGTCAATAGGACCAGCTTGGGGGCTAGGCTAGTGGAAGGGGTTGAGCATTAGGGCTTGGACCCTGATATGACCTAGGGATCAATAGAGATATCCCATGGGGGCTTGGGCCTTACAGTGGTGTGGCAGAGGTATTGACTATAGGTGGTAGTGGTAGAACTAGTGGTCGTTGGGTGTTGGGTGGGCAGCACTGTAGATTATAATGAGAGACAAAAGTTGGGGACACCATACGACCTCACTGGCTAATTTTTTTGTCTTTTTTTTACTTTGAAATCAATGAAACAAATGATGTTTCTAGGGTTTTTGGGTGCTCTAAACACAATGGAGACATTTGTTTTTCCCAAAAATTCACAAAAAAATTATGTACCCCAGATCAACAACAAATTAGCCTAGCTTGAAGAAAATGTTGTGAGAGAATATCTTCAAATCACGAACAGGAAACTACAGATCTAGAGATTTGATACCATGTAGAAGTTGAAAAACCAACTTCACAGTCTCCAAGAATCACCTGCATGCAATCACCTACCACAAGCAATAGATATTCAGAACAAAGAAAAGAGATGTTCTGTAAACCCTCAAAGCAAATATGTGCAAGAAAAAACAATAATTATGATTATTGAATATAATTGTTTTACAAATAATACAAAAGCCTTCAAAAAGGAAATCATGCAAAAAAGCAAGACATGGACAACCCTAATCTTATCTTGAGCAAAAAGATAGCTCAACTAGATAAGGATTACAATTATCCTAGGAATTAAAAATTCCTAAGTCAACTTATGCTAAAAGTGTAATTAAATAATTAATTACACCAACAAGATGAGGGGAGGATGTTACATTATTTGATTTTATGTAAGATTGGATCTCCTCCTTCTATAGTTGCAACATTTCATGAAATAAAAATTTGATTGTAGGTGATAGTTGAAAGTGTTTCCATACAAATATATTAACAAGAGTCTTTTTAAGGTCTTCAACACTAGGCACACTATGTGGAAGAAAAGGTAATGGAGTAGGAGCATTGTGTGGTCCCTTAGATGCTTGAGTCACCAAGTTACAACTTTGTTGCTTCAAAACACTATGATGATTAGATTGCATCATGTATTTTAAGACATCTCTTAGTGTTTTGTGTGATTCACAAATGGGAGGTGACTTAGGAAGCTCACTAACTAAAGGAGATCCCACTTATGTCATCATAAGCTCAAGAATATTGTCTTTATTGGCATGATGTTTTGGTGAAGAGGATGCTAGTGTCAATTTACTACCATCACCGAGGGAAGGTTTAGTGTTTGAAGGATGTGTTTCAATATTTGTTTGTACCATGATATTCTCCCTAGGAGGGGAGTTGTTAGAAGAATGACAAACTAGATGCTCTTGACCATAGAAGGTTGATTCTTTTGAAATTACTTTAGTGAAAGTAGGGGAATGATCCATGGTTTAATTTTATTTCTCAATAAGGGTTTCCCTAGGAGAAGGGGGACAACTAAGGTACTCATGTCCTTCATTGATCAAAGTCTCTTTTTCACAACAATGTGAGAGACAACAAGAAAGGTTGTTGTCATGATTACCTATGGTTGTGTTTCTATGTTCATAAATGTCTTGTTCTAGAAGAGAGGTACAAGGAGAGGAAAAACTTGGATTCTCAACACTCTTGTTGATTGGTGCTTCTATCACCAGAATATCTTCTTTTCCAATAAGAGAGATATTAGGAGAAGAATAAATATGAGCGTTAGGAATGTCTAAGATTGTATTATCTATCACAAAAACACTCTCATAGGGAGGGGATAAGAAATGTTTCGTAATAAGCCTAAACGTGTAAGACACTAACATGGTGTGGATAAAAAATAAAATAACCTTATACCATTTCATGTAATGTTTCAGTAACATAAACAATGTATATCCAAAAATGCAAAATATTTTCATCCAATATATGAAAAGCTTTAAGAATGAAAACAATGTATATGCAAGAATGAAAAGCATTTTTATCAATCTTATGCAAAGTTTTATGAATAGAAACATTGTATATGCTAAAGTGTAAAGTACATTTATCAATGTTATGCAGAATTTTAGAAATGTAACCATTTTTAGATGTAAGGATGTTTTCAATTGAAGTGATTTGAAGAATGAGTATTCTAGAATGATGTTTTTGGCCTAAATGCATAAACAAAATGTTCCAAAAACTTTCCATACTTATATTATATGGTAATAGCTGGTTGAGGAAGCACAAAAATGAGGTTTCCATTGTTCTAATAGACTATGAAAAACCTGGACAGGGACTAATTCACCTAGAATGGCAAATGAGTCCCAGTAATGATTTTTTTGCAATTTTTTAGAAATTTTTAATGAATTTTGATATTTTTGTGTTGGATGGTCTAAAGAATAAATGTAAATATAGTGTTCAGGCATTTTCCAATGATTTGAAAGACAAAAATGCAAACTAGATGCACTTTTATTAATGCAAAAATTTGAAACCCTAGAATGCTAATTATCCAATGCAACATGCAATGCAAAGCTAATACAAGAAAATACAGGAAGTGATGGAATCTAAATAAAAAAAGGTGCCTGAAAAGAAGGTTCATGAAAATGAACCATAGATTTTTATATCTATGTTGCTCTCTTGCACTTCTAGGGTTTTTCACCTAGAAGGAGAGAGATAGGAAAAAAAACCTAGGTGGTTCACTCAAGCTAATGTAAGTATGATGGAAATGTACTTGAATACAATGATCTAAATGTAAAAAACTAATAAAAGAGATTGATTACTAATGCAAAACTATTGAAATGCAAGTTATTTGAAAACACATTGTGATGTATAAAAAGACCTTGAAATGAAAGAAAATTGTAGTAGAAATGAATGAGAGTGAATGTGTGCACCTAAAAGTTGGAAAGTAGTTGGATGGAGGTCTGGAATGCTATAGAGGACACTGAAAAAATCCCACTAGGACTAATTCGACATTTTGGATGAATTAGTCTAGTTTTTAACAAAGTCTCCTAGAAGAGGTTTCTGGATACTAGGTATTCAGATTTGTAAAAACCCTTTTTTAGGCTTAGCTGTGGGACAAATTCACCACTAAAGGTGAATTTTCCCATCTCTAAATTTCTAAAAACTCTGGGTTGGAAACTCCAGCCTTCAGCCTACCTTTCTCTTCCCGATAGGTTGTGGGATCCGAAACCATAGAATCTAACCTGTAAGTGTTCTCCAAGATTCTTTTAGGGATTTGACCACCTTTTATAGCTTTTACAAATTGATGAATAATTTTCCACCTTTGTGCTTTTCTAAATCTACACACAAGACTTGCAAATCATATGTGAAGAGGAAAAACTTATCAATTGTTAGGGCATGGAGATTTGCCTTGGTCAAACCCCTTTTAGGTAATTAAGCAAAAATGATGAAATAAAGTAATGAAGAATGAGAAAATGGAGTTAATACCTTTCCATGATGATTGATCATGATTTTTTACAACAAAGGATGAAAAGTTTTCCCTTCAATTTCTAAAAATGCTATCTTGATGATCTAGAATGTTGAAACCCTAGATTACTTGACTTGAGGTGGAAGAAAAATGATGAATTGAGTTAAGTTATTATGATGAGTTATGAATTAGGATTAAGAAGCTTGTATTTATAGGAAATTCACCTTAGTTTCCCATTAATTGGATCCTAAAGGCCGACATGGAGAAAAATTAAACTTAAAACCTATTTTGTTCTACTTAAACCCCAAAAATGGCTCAAATGGGACTCATTTTCCATCAAGGGAAAATGGGTCCCACCTAGATGGGAATAATTTTCCTTTAATGGTGAATGGGTCCCACATGGGTAATTCTTCCAGCTGGAATGTTGGGAGATAAGAAAATCAAGTTTATATAGTGACTTTGTTGGTTATTTCATCAAATTATGCCTCGGGATGCACAATATGGGGTAATACGGGCCTATTAATGATGATGTAAAGGTTAATTAGAACTCAAAGGACACAAATTTCAATGTAAAAGTGTGATTAAATACACTTTACAACATTAAAATGAGGTCCACATAGACTAGGAAGACACAACATCTAATGTGAATGTGTAAGACACATTACAACACTAGATTAACATTAAGTTTATTTTACAAGCCTTCTATATTTATTTGAAAATGCAATTAAATATATTTTACATGGGTTCACTAAGTCTAGAGAGGTGTGAAAGTATTTTACAACACTTTACAACACCTCTACAAAAAATAATAAATGCATTTGCATGGGTCCAAGATCTAATTTGGATGTGTAAAATGCCTCATAACATTAAATCAGGGCCCCTTTAATTCCAATTTATCATCAATTATTCCCAAATCAAGCAAGTTTCCCTTATTTTCTATGGTACAGTTGTGTAAAGACATTCAACTGCAGTATATAAGAAAAAAATTGAGTTGATGGTTTCTTGTGTATTGTTCTTTATGTGTGCATGATTCTATCTCCAAAATTTTATTTTAGCATTGTTTATTTCAGTTTAAGTTCATTTTCTATTAGTAGTTCATGTTGGCTTTAATGGTAGATGCATGTTATAGTGTTTGATGTACTTCACATCTTATACTTTTAGTAGTTTTTTATGTAAAATTCTTGTGTAAAGTTAGTCTAAGCTAATTGATTTACAAAACTTAACTTCAACTATGTATGGGTGATCCCACAATACTCATTTACAATTCTTGGCCAAACTAGACACTGAACTATTTTTTTCTAACTAAATCTTCACTTTTGAGCACCTATAGTGCCTAAACCATGAGGAATTTGAAGATGATGCAAATTAGTGATTTGTGACATTGTCTGTAGATTCTAAATATATTTTTTTCAAAAAATTTGGAATCAAATTTCCCTTATTTTTCCATCTCAATCGAAAAATAGTTTCTTTTCAGTAAACATCATTGTTAAGGAGTGATACTCACTGTATAAAGCATAACTTTTTTTCCATGAAGGATAATTTTTTTTTTTTTTCAAATTTAGATTTGTGACTACAATTTCTAGTGCTTTCATTTGGTTTCATAGCTTTTTATTGAATATTTTTTCCTTAATCAAGTTTTGAAGTCAAACCAATTACAATTCAGACATAGGCAGACTATATACAACTTTTTTTGTATGTATCAAAATTCAATTTTTTTGTTGGATCAAGGACTTTAGTATCTAGTGCACTAAAAAATATATATATATTTTTTATAATCTGCTATTTTTCCACATGTGTAGAATATAGAGCTTGATTTTCGGTGAAAAAACTACATTCACAAGAAATAAAAAATAAATATAATAACAAAATTAAATTTATTTAAATCTATACATTTTGGGAAGCTTATAATGACTACATACTTACAAAAAATAAAATTAAATGAATTCATTTGATCTCCCAAAAGGTAAATCAAAAGTGGTTTTTTATTAGCATTTTGATAGGTGTAAAGGAGAATCCGTTATAGGTATGGTTTAAAAATAGCAGATTATATCCAAGGGGGTTTGATCTAAGGTGGTTCATTCAAACCCTCTTCAATTTGAATCCTTTAAATGGAAATTTTCAAGCCTTAAATCATTATATTTTCTAAAAATATGTGATTTCAATAAAAATCAGGATCTCCTAGAAATTGTAAACTAGTATTGTGGGATCACCTATATGTGTATGCTTTAAGTGTTCATGTTGCAATATAAAAATCATAAGTAAGCCTTAGAATATTTTGCTAGTTTTGTGAAACTATGGGTTATCCCTAGTTAAGAAAAACTTAGTTTGGAAGTTTGTCCATTGTAACATCAACCATTTTTACTATTCATCTTAGTTTCAGACTTAGAAAAATTTCTAAACTCTTCAACCTTTTGAACTTTATTTTACAATATAAGTTAAATATATAATTATAGCATCATAGTAAATCAAAATATAATGATTTAAACATGTTCCAGACTATTTTCACAAATTTTTTGTCATTGTTCATTCATTTCCAAAAATCTAAAACTTCATTATAGACCCAAGAAGAATCCATGCTTTGTTAACCATAAATCCCCCTTGTGATTACCAACAAATCACAACTACGTTGTTTTTGCAAAGTCATGACTTGACACCTGAGAGGCCTTGGGGTGATTTTTTTAAACTTAGTTGCAAATTTTTACCTTTCAAGAGAGGCATCCCACTTGTTTTTTGTCTATGTTGACAAGTGCAAAAACACCCATCAATAGGGATAAAGGTTGATGAGGAGTTAATCATGGATTTTTTGATCATAGGTAGGATCTTGATCAAATATTGGATCATCTTGGATGTCATAATCATATATATTGTTACACCATGTCTCTTAGTTACCAAGTTCCTTTTACCTTGTATGTAAATATGATGATAAATGTTTATAAAAAATGTACTATGTTCAATAGGAGAAGGAAATACTGAAGTATGTATTTTGATGTTATTACTTTTGAATGAATGATTATGTTTTATGTTGATGGAAAATTAAATGAATGAATATGTGTTACAATATGATTACTATAATTCTTAGATGATGCAAATGATTTATGATTCAAAAATATTTCATGTGAACATTTAACTACATTGGTGTTTCACTAAGTTGGATGCAAGAAGGAGTCAAGCTCTCAAGTACGAGAGGGGGAGTATCAATTAGGAGAGGAGCTTCATCTGGTAACCCTTAATGAGCCTGACTGAGCATTCACACTCACGACCATGTTGCTCTTGTCAAGTTAGTTCATGAAACTGGTAGGTAACATTCGGTCATTGAATGGGAGTGCTTTGCAATGGTTTTGGATATGTTCTTATTTTGTGGATGTTCTTGATTGGGGTTACATGATTGAGTCTTTATGTTATTTGAAAGTTCTTTGTGTGTTTATATTTATATGATACTCAATGAAGTATATACACTTCATGTATATACATTCATCAATGAAAATATGAGTATATGTGCTTAAGCATGGATGTTAAAATAATTATATATATATATATTAATGTATATGTATATTGTTATGTTAAGGTAAATGTATGTACATATATATTAATATATGTATGATTATTTTAACATATGTTTAAATATATAATTGTATACCTAGATATTAAGATATCAATATATGTATACACTACATAAGTATATTAATATATATGTATAATTATATATTAAATACATATGTATAAATATATGTATATATATAGATATGTATATATATATAAATGATAATTATATATGTGTGTGTGTGATTGGTAAATATTAATTTAATAACATACATAAATATATATTGATATATATATTTAAAACTAAAGAATACTTTTATATGTATATATTTTTATATACTATTATATGTATATTAATATATATATATATATATATATATATATATATATATATTAGAGAATGCAATTTTAAATGGTTGGAAAGAATACCTAGGAACATATATGGTGTAGTCCATAAAATTAAATTTATATTAAGTTAAGTCATCAAATTAAGTGAATATGTTGCACATAAATGCAAGGATTAATATTATGCCTTTATAAAGTGCATTAATGTATAATGAAACCATCACTATGCCAATACTTTCTTGTGCCCAAGTATAGAATGCCATGTTGGGTGCAAGGGTATGGTAATTCCAAATGAATAAGGGTGAGAATAAGTCAATGGAAAATGTGGAAAATAAATCCATCCTGAGTCTTGGACCAACACATGGTGTGGCCTTAGAAACATGGTAATCAATGTATAAAGCAAGTAAAGGACCAGGTCAATAAATGTAAAGGAACTTGTGAGTTTTTTTGTTGTTGTTTAAGCATTTTAATAAGAAGTTAATATAGTTTTAAAGCATTATGAATAAGTCAAACCATTGATATTTTATGGGGTGCCAACTTTGGAAGGTGGTGCCAATCTATAGAGTATGGAATGCTTAAGAAGTTTTCTAAATTCACATAAGTTTGATATTAGCTTGTGAGGATCTGTTAAGAAGAAAATTGGTAGAAATATGTGAAGGAATTCAAATTAGGAAACTTGTTTGTGAGATTTATATTTGTTTGACTTATTAAGTGAGCCTTGTTTTCCCTTGTAACAAGTCAAGTCAGCCATTAAAATAGAGAGGACTGTTATGTGTTACAAACATGTGAGTTAGATTGATGATTCATTGTATGAGGATAGAAAGATGATAGAAATATTAACTTGTTTGTAGCATTAAAATTCTCACAATTTATTATAAATAGAGGTTCTCATTCTACCAATTTCTACACTTATCATTCAAATTATCTTTGATGTTTTTTTTTCTATGATTTTGAAGTTAGTGAGGTGAGAGCTTGTGAGTTGAGAATTGCATGGATATTTCATATTTGAGATTGTTGAGAGAATTAGTGATAAGTTAGAAGAGAGAATATAAGTTGATCTTGAAGGAAGTATCAATTGAGCTTGAGGAATAGAGTTAAGAAAGGAGTTTAATCAATTGGAGCATTATAAAAGCATGCTAGTTTCTATACCTTTTCCATTTATGTTGGAAAGGTTATATAGTTTTGATTACTATAAACAAAGGTTAAATCTTTATGATTAATACATTGGAAATAAATGAATTAGAGTATGTTGATATTCTTTCTTATGTTTTCATGTTTCATGGTTGTTTATTATGTTAATGAAACCTTTTATTTTTTCATATATTTATATAGATATGTATACACCCTATATAAGCAAATTTATATGAATAAAAAGTATTGATACTTTACGTAGTAGTCAACACTATAAGTAGTTTTTATATACTAGACATATCATCATTGATAGGAAGTGAAGACATTCAAACAATATTGATAATTTATATTTTATTAATCAATTGATTGTTACTTACTTTGATTAAAACCCTAGGTTGAGAATAAACTATTGGGTTGGGTTGTTAATTTGTTTGTTGACTATATCTTGATTGAAGTCATTTATTGTTTAGCATTATACTTTTTATTGAGGCCATTTATTTATTAGATTATAATTTTGATAAGAGTTATTTATTGTTGAGGATGTACTGTTTGAAATAGATTCATTTGATGTTGTGATGTTTTGAAATACTCATATGGTTAATTAGGTTATTCCTAGGGTTAGGATAATCCATGGGAAAGGGGATAACCTAAGAATAGAATATGATTTGAGATACCTAGTAGTAATTTCAATTTGATTATGATATGTTATGTGAGTTATTCCTAGGATTTTTCTAATCCATGGGAAAGGGGGTAACCTAGGTATAGAGTATGAATGGCCATTAAACCAAATTGAACTAGGAAGGTGTGTGAATAAGATACGTCCACTCTAAGTTCTAGGTGATGAATAATTTGGCCAAAGTAGTGTAAGGAGGCCACTTTTTACACTATTAGTTTCACTATGAACCAAGATTATGTACTAAGAAAGGGATGGGTATGTGCAGGATCATCATGGAAAAAATGGGCCCTTAAGTGGCAAAAAAATTAGAAAAATCAGTGTTAGGCAACTTGACGTAAAAAATTGAATAAGTTATCTATATTATTTCAAAAATACGTAAGAATATAATCTATATAAAATTGAATGTATTTTCTAAACTACTAGGTTTATTTAAAAATAAATAAAATCTATTTGGTCAAAATTTGAAATTTCAATGCAGTAGTACTTAAATTTCAAGGAAAAAATAAGAAGTAGGTGTCTGTCTGACCACCCTAACCATAATAAAATGATAATATTTTTTTTATAAGATTTTATATATAAGTAGAGGACTCATGTCCTAATGTGATGCATATTTTTTTACAATTTTTTTCCAGGTAAATAATTAATTATGAGTTTTTTATTACAACTTTTTAAAAATACAAAACCTCGTATGTCTAACGACCTTAACTTGGTAAAAACTTCATGAAATTTAATTTTTCTTTTTTTAATCCTATAGTATGTGAAGCGTAGAATGTGATACATGTTTTGGATTCAAAAAATGTGATACCGTTTGAAAGTTATAGATGTTTTTCAATCAACCTATCGATCAGGACTTTAGTCATAATTCTAATAGAAAATAAATAATAATTATTTATTAAATTCAAATTAAAGCATAATTTATAGTGGTGGAAAGCTAAGAATATCCTCCTAAAACCCTTTTTGTTTCATCGATTTTGGGTAAAAAAAAAGTTGTCAGCCACATACCCTACAAATACCCATAATATTGCCACTTTTTGGCCCATCATGATCTTGCACATACCCAGATATACATATATGTAGGGGTATCCATTGTATGTTAGTTCTAGAAATGTATAGGACACAACATGGAGCTCAAAAAATTCTCTTTTTATGAGGTTACCAAACCAACCTCTTCATCGAAGGGTAGGGACATCTTACTAGTTAGGTCGATATGCGAGGGATTGTAGTAAGTCCGAGGTTGGTAGAAAAGTGCTTGAGTGATGCTTCTCTTCATCAATTGGTGGTAAAGATTTGATGGGGACTTTTTTGACCATTTGTACTTTATATAATCTATAAGCTTGTTTAAGCTATGGATGTAACTTGCACCCCCTCATGCTTAAATATATTAACCTCTTATAATCTTAACATTGAGACAAAAAATTTACTTCTCACTTAATGATCACTTTGTAAGAGCAACAAGTAGATTAGTAACATGATTTAATATCTAGGGGTTGAGCAGATCATAGAATTTGAACCCATCTTAACTTCTTTATGATCACATATTTAGCTAAAGAATCTACAACACATCAAATTTTCTACCTTAACTAGCTTCATCCTATCATTATGGACCATATCTCTAAAAAAGTTATATTGTACATCAATGTGATTGTCCCTAACATGAAATGTTAGGTTCTTATCTAGGAAAATCACACTCTAATTATCACAATAAATTTTAACAACACCTTGTTTTTCTTTGGCATTTAAACATATTATATTAATCTAAATAACTCCATTACAAGCATGAGTAGTTTAAATATAATTAGCATCAATAGTAGATAATGAAATAAATGATTATTTCTTACTCATCCAACTAACTACACCACAAAATAAAGTAAACACACAAGTATTGGTGGATAATCTTCTATCAACATCACCTACCTAGTATGAATCCACATAACAATGAATATCAAAGGAAAGATTGTATCTTATAAAATTGTCATGATAAAAAATGAATACTTTGAGGTACCCACAAATATTTAGAAAGAATCTTTTAATTGTATCTAAATGAACTTTACTAGGATTATCAATATATATGGAAAGAACTCCCATTACTTGGGAAACGTTTAGTATCATAAATAGACAATATCATACATCAAACTTCCAACTAGATTCTGGTAAGGCACTCTACTCATGTTTTCCATCTTTAATTGGGATGTTGAACAATCTAAAATAAATAATTTTGTTCCAGCTATAAAAGGAACACAAAATGGACTATAATCATACATGTTAAATTATAAAAATAAATTGACATACTTAATTTGGACAAGCCTTAGATTTATGTTTACTCTCTCTTCTAAATTTCTTCCCAATAATTTTTTTAGTTGCACCAAGTTTATTCATTTCAAATTTACCTGCAAGTTGATACTTTAGTTCTAAAAGTATTCATTTCCCTTGCCAATAAACAACATATCATCACAATATAATGAAATAAATAGTAAATGATCACCATCAATCTTATAATAAACATAATGATATGATTTAGAATGCTTAAATCCAAAACTCAACACACATGTATCAAATTATTGGTACCACATCCTAGGACTTTGTTTGAGGCCATACAAATATTTCTTCAATTTTCAATCAAACTAATTTTACCTTTCATCGTGTAGTGCTCTAGCTATGTCATATAAATATCGTATTTTAGATTACCATGAAGGAAAGCCATTTTCACATTTATTAGCTCAACCTCTAGATCCAAAGTGGCAACAATAGAAAGTAAAAATCTAATGGATGTCATTTTGACAATAAGAGAAAATATATCTACATAATTAACACCCTCAACTTAAGAGTAAAATTTTGCAACCAACCATGCTTTGTACTTCTCAATACATTTAAAGTGGATGTATATGCCTTATAGTCCTTTGAAAAAGCTAAGTTGGAGGTTCTTCCTCCTCTTTTGAAGATTTAAAGCTAGATAGGCTCTCCTCAAATTATTATCTATCTAGAGGCCTTGATTTAACTTTCTTAGACATAGAAGCAAGTTGAATCACATCTTTTTGTTCACTTTATTTTAGCTACAATGTAATAGAAGAAGGCTTAAATTCTCTAAAAATATCATTTCTACTATACATTGTACCTTATTTGCTAGAAGATACCAAAGCTTAGATCATTTCACACCATATGTTGGATGCTATGGTTATGTTTCTGATATTTGGTTATCATTGATATCAAAACTATTAGTACTAATGCATTAGAAGCTGTATATGTCAAGGATATTGAGAAAATTGTAATAAGAAGTGATACAGGTTGTTAGTGGTGAAGTGAAGTTCAGTCTGTGTTGGAAAAACAAGGACAAACAATTGAGAGGGGGGGTGAATCAGTTGTCACAAAATAATAAAATTTTCAAACTTTACTTAACTTAATCTCAAATTTGATGAATAAGCAATTAACACATTAGAGAGACAAAGAACACCAAGAATTTTTTATGTGGAAATCTTGCTAGGGGAAAAACCACAGTGGATATTAGTCCACAATATTATACCCTATTAAAAGATAATGAAAACAATAAAGGGGAATTCACATGCATTTAGGCACACTACCTAGAGCTCACTGCTCAATTACAAAAGGGTCTCATTTCCCAACAATACAAAATAGGATTCAAATATAGAGGGTATGAACTGAGAAAATAACTCTTGCACAAGCTTGATTATAGTTCCAATTAATCACAAAAAACTCCTTCACTTTTCACTCAAATTACTTCACACTTCACTCGATATTCTTCACACTTTTCTCTGCAATTGAATGATATTCAAACATACACACATGGAGCACACCCAACACACAAAACACACTTTGCACCAATGAAACAATCACTCTTATATATTTGCCACATGAGATTTCATCAATAACTTAGTCGGCTAGAAAAATAAAACATATTTGCAATGTCGGCCCAAATTTACAATAAAATTTTCAATGTGGATCTAAACACCATCATCCAAAATAATGATGTGACCCAAAACAATATTCATGAGCACACCAAACATTCAATTTTAACTTTTCAAGGATCCACAACATGTCACCACCATCATGTCAGCCAAGAACATGAAAACCCAAATGTGTACAAGAGAAATCTTTGACTGTGAGAACACTAATCAATGTGGACATACTAAAAAGATAGAGCATGATCTAGAGACATCCAAAAACATCAAGAAACAACAGAGATTTCTAGAATCACACAAACTTCACTCTGGAACACTTATAGAAACCACAAAAATACTGTCAGACCACAACATAATCAAATCTATTCACAGACCTCTGAAACTTCTGGTAGAAGATCTAGATACTCTAAAAAATAAACCCTTTAGTCCACAACAACTAAACTTCAATGTTTATAACAAGATTCCTTCATGACCTAAACAGTTCCACTAGGAACTTGTAACACTTTCTTTTACAATTTTCTCAATATCCTCGACATATACAACCTATGATACACCAAATTCTAATAGTGTTGACATCAATGAATACCGCATATCAAAAACACATCCATAGCATCCAACAATCTCCCCCTTTGGCATTGATGTCAACACATGATGTGAAAAATACCATCAACCCAACACACTTCTTAACTGATTTTCTCCCACAAGGCTCTTCTCAAAATATTTTTCACATTGCACTTCTCCCCCTTTGACATCAATGGAAAAGGTAACCATGACCTTTCTATATACACAATTTGAACCACATCTCTGCACATCTAACTACTCCCCCTGAGTAGTAGCCACAAAAACATTAATCTAGATCAAAATATAACAATGTAGCTCATGGATTGATGCAAGTAAATTCATATTTTAGTTCTTATTAGGAGGGGTAATTAGCCTTAAAATTCTGCTGAGATACTCAAAAGTATCCTATGGCAATGACTTAGTAAAGATGTCTACAATTTTTTCATTGGTAGGAACATACTCCAATCTAACTTCTTTTGCATTCACTTTCTCCCTCAAGAAGTGAAACTTGATTGATATATGTTTAGTCTTAGAGTGTAGTACTAGATTCTTCGAAATATTTATTACACTTGAATTGTCACAGTATATGGCAATAGGCTCTTCATACATCACACTGATATCTTTCAACATTTATTTCATCCATATCACTTGAGTACAATTATTTGTAGAAACAATATATTCTACTTCAGCATTAGATAGAGAAATTGAATTCTTCTTTTTGTTCAACTAGGACACTAGCTTCTTCCTTAGGAAGGAATCACCACCACTAGTACTTTTCATGTCATCTACATCTCTAGCCCAATCCACATTAGTATATGCACTCAAATTGAGATCATCATCCTTTGGATACCAAAGTCCAAATTCAATTATTCCTTTTAGATATCTAAAGATTCTCTCAACAATAGTCACATGTGACTCTTTTGGATCAACTTGAAATCTAGCAACAATACATACAACATTCATAATATCAGGTCTAGTCTTGGTTAAATAGAGCAATCCACTAATCATTGAATTGTATCTAGTTTTATCCACCTTAGGAGAATCATCATTATGTGTTAGCTTGCATCTGGTGGAAAACCATATCTTCTTTGTTAGTTAGCTGAAATCCATCTGCTTGTTCAATGTATACTTCTTCTTCTAGTTCTCCATTCATAAATGCCAACTTCACATCCATTTGATATAATTTATAGTTCTTGTATGCATCATAAGAAAAAAATAATCTAACAACTAAGATTCTAGCAATAGGGGAAAAATTTTCTTCAAAATCAACACCTTGCATCTGAAAATACCCTTTATATACCAGTCTTGCTTTTTTCTAGACCAATTCACCTTGTTCATTCAACTTGTTTCGAAACACCCATTTAGTACCAATCACATTTTTGTCTTTAGGTATGGGAACTAGTGTCCATGTGTCATTATTTTCAATTTGTGTTAGCTCTTCCTTCTTACCTTACATCCAATGTTCATCTTGGCATTCTTCAATGACATTTTCAGGTTCAATCGTGAAAATTAGGCAATACTCTTCTATAATCTTTCTTCTAGTTTGCACTCCTTTATTCTTGTCTCCTATAATTTAACTAAAGGATTAACATATGGCTAAAGGATTGGGGTTGAGAGTCCTATGTATAGGGAATTTGAGTAAGAGATGAAGAGTTGAGGGTATAGGGTTGATGGTCTAGGGTTGAGGGTAGAGGGTTTAGGGTTTAGGGTAATGGTTTAATGGTACATAGTTGAAGGTTTAGGGTTGAGGTTCTAATGTATAGGATGCCAATTTCACCCACTAGCTTGCCAATTTATGGAATTGGACATGTAGTAGCCTCTTTGAATAAAATGGTCCAAGAAATGTGGTCTCCTAATGACTTAGATTACTGAGAGATCGCATTTCATGGACCCATTTTTTCAAACAGGTAAATTTAGGATACCAATTTCACCCACTAGCTTTCCAATTCGGTGAAATTGACAATTTAGTGTCCTATCTGAAAAAAATAGGTTCAAGAAATGGGATCTCCTAGTTTACATTACTGGGAGACCCCATTTCTTCAACCCATTTTTTTAAAGAAGGCACTACATTGCCAATTTCACTGAATTGGAAACCTAGTTGGTCCACTAGCTTGTCAATTCTATGAAATTGGTAACCCAAATTGAAAGGGATAGAAGGATTGAGTGAATGATAGAGACTTGAGAGAGCGAGAGTGGCTAAGGGTTAAGGGTAGAGGGTAGAGGGGAGAGAGATAGGAGTGAGTGAGATAATGAGAGGGGGTAGGAGGGAGAGACTCAAGAGAAAGAGAGAGAGGGGGAGGGGGTGGAAGAGAGATAGAGGGTAGAGTATAGAGGTTATAAGGGTTAAGGGTAGAGGGTAGAGGGGAGTGAACCAAATATTTTATGGGTGTGAAATGTTGTCTCTTTTTCTCAATTAGGTTTTTTCACCTAAAATAAAGTGATAGATCCCACACAAAAATATAGGTGGTTCACTCAAACTAGTGTATGTATGATGAAATAATGACTAAATGCAATGATATAAATGCAAGAAACTAATAAAATTGATTGATTATTAAGTGAAAACAAAGGAGATGATGTTTGAAAGCACATTGTGGTATGCAAAGAACACCTAAAAATGAATGTAAACTACAATAGAAATGGATGAAACTGAAAGTATGAGACTGAGATATTGATGGAGACTAGAAATGACTTCTAAAATGTTGTTGATGTTGATTTTTAGGTTTGGTGGGAATCATTCACCATCTTGGGTGAATCAGTCCTAATTTTGAGAAACTATTCCAGAGCCCATTTCAAACAAATGGGTATCAAAAAATGTAGAAAGCTAAAATCAAGCTTGGAAGTGGGACTCATTTCACACCCATGGAAAATGATTCAACTTTTGAATTTTTGAAGATCCAAAATTTGAAACAATAGCCTTTGATCTACACTTTCTGCTTCTCCATGTGTCTAGTTCTGAAACTATCATATTCGGGCCTCAAAGTAATTTTTTTTTTGGAAATTTTGACTTATCGAATGAAGAGATGACTTGAAAAACTTGGCAATGCAATCTTAAATGATTTCTAAACCTCCAATATGTCTAAATATACAAACACACAAGACAAGAAAGAAAAATGTTAGATGTTAGGGCATGGGGGTTTGCCTCGGTCAAACCCATTTTAGGTAATTAAACCAAAATTATGAAATAATATAATGAAGAATGAAACAATGGAGCTAATACCTTTCCATGAAGATTAATCTTCAATATTTGTAGCAAAACATGAATAATTTTCCCTTGAATGTCTTTGGAAGCTATCTTGGTGACTTGCAATGATGAAACCCTAACTTGCTTAACTTGTTAGAGAAGATAGATGATGAATGAATGATAAGACATCTGTGAATGAGTTAAGAGATTATGAATTAGGGCCATGAGGCTGAAATGAACAAAAAATAAACTTGAAACCTAATTTTTCCCACTTAAAAGTAAAAAATGGCCCAAATGGGACTCCTTTACCACCTTGGGAAAATTAGTCTGACCATGTAGGGACTCATTCACTACAAATGGTGAATTAGTCCTAGAGGGATCCATTTTCCAGCTAGGTTGTTGGGGAATGAGGAAATTATGTTTATATGATGACTTTTTCAGGTATTTCATCAAATTATGCCTCAAGATGCACAATATGTGGTTATAGGGGCCTATTAGTGATGATGTGAAGGTCAGTTACGGCTTGAGACATAGAGTTCAATGTGAAAGTGTGATTAAATACATTTTACAACACTAAAATGAGGTCCACACAGACTATAAAGGGACAAGAAGTAATGTGAATGTGTAAAACACATTGCAACACTAGGTTAAAGTTAAGTTTATTTTACAAGCCTTCTATATTGATGTGAAAATGTAGTTAAATTCATTTTATAATGTTGAATTAAGGGAAATGAATTTATTAAGTCTAGAAAAGTGTGAAAGTCCTTACAACACTTTACAACACCTTTACAATACACTGTTAAATGCATTTAAAAGGGTAACAGACCTACTATGCATGTGAAAACCACCTCACAACACTAAATCAAGGCCTCATTAAGTCTAATTCATCATAAATTATTCTCCAAATCAAGAAAATTTCATATTTTTATGGTACATTTAGCCCCCACTTTAGTGAGAGTATGAACTTGCTTCAAACTCATACTAAAGTATACATTCAAGAGATGTCTGATTGTACCAATGTAGATGAAAAAGGATAAAAAAGATCAAAGTAGGTTGTGCAAGCGCCCAGGATCCAAGATCCTAAGTCAAAATAACATGAGTGCAAAAGGACACGCACAAGATGGATGATTTGCAACAAAACAAGATACATGATCATGCAATGGAAAGAACTAGAAGAGCAAAAATAAAAGGGTGGATCAAGCTTTAATCATTTTTCCAAATAGTTGTGGGTCAAATCTAAGATTTTTGTCCAAAATAAAATGCATATTCACTCTCGGGCAATGGAAGTCTTGGCTGTCCACTAGGTGAGAAATCCCAAAAGGTGAGAAACATACACTTGGCTGGTATGTAATCACAAACACATAGCTAGCTATGGGGAAATTCGTGCCATGAAATGGGCTTCCCACTCAACCATATCAAAGTTCTACCTCTTGATAACTTTAATAAGGAGCCACAAAGAAAAATAATTTTCAAGCTCTATGAGGTAATAAAAACTTCCTATGCTTGACACCCATAGACATTGTAAATGGAAAAATGGTGTAAGGAATGTTCAAAGGGAATATCTCATCTTAGGGAACATCATGCATAATGTCTCAAAGAGAGGATAAGTGTAAACAATATCATCTTGTCTTCAAGACATGACAAGTGCAAGGTCTCATCTTGGGGAACATTGTGCCAAATGTGTCCAAGAGAGGGAATCAAAAGAAAAAGAAAATAACACAATGAAATTATGTGAGAGGTTATGTATGCCCCCACTTTAAAGTGGTTTTGAACACCATTACTATGAGAATTTTCTTTAAAGTAGAGGAAGAGGACATGAGAGATTAGTCAAAAATCCATATGCCAAGTCATATGTTTTTGAGAAGCTACATCATGAAAGGAAGAGTATGTCACATTCAAGACAGTTTAAGTCACATCATCAACATCCTAAGATTGCTCTTATATATTTGTGAAATATTAATGACTAGCCAAAGAAGGAAACCAAAAGTGACATATGATGACAAGGCTACATAACTTCTTGCCCCCACTTAGTGCAGAACAAGGGTGAGCTGAAATTATTAATGAAATGCATGCTAGAGTGAAAATCATTATGATTTAGAGGAATTAGGTGTCATCAGATAGTGAAGCATGCCAAAATCCTTAAGATGTTGGATTTTACTACTTAGATCATTGCATTCATTAGTAGAATGATTGTGAACTCTATGAAATGTGAAAAATGAAGTCTTGTAATAGCATTTATTTCAAGTTCATGGAGGGAGGGATATCAAGTGATCTTTGAGGAGTCTCAAAAATATACCTGCTTGATCAAGGGGAGAAGTAGTTTTTGTTGTTGGTGGAAAAGAGATGTCTTCCTTAGTATAGGATGTCATATCTACACAAGGTTATTTAGATTGAAATATTTTGCTCTCATTCTTACAAGAGGAGGGAAAATCTATCAAATGTAAATCTTTAGTGCTATGAAAGATGAAATTGATGTTAAGTGAGGAGTTCATTTTTTGGTTCATGTTTTGGAAAGGAGGACTTTCAAGACTACTACTATCAAGGAGACTAGGATGTATGATGATTATTAAAGTTTTCTTAGAAGGATGTTTTGTGATAGTATTGTTTATCTTGATCAAAGGACAATAACCAAGACCATGATTCTTGTGTTGTGTGTTAGGCTCTATAGGATTGTGGATACCTTGTTCATGAGTACCAAATCCTTTTCCACTATAGCCAAGTTGTTTCATAAGTTCATAACCATTTCCATAAATCTTCTTCATTTTTTATGAAGTTAGTGGTTGGTCATGATTAATTTCATCAAAGGTTGTTGTGTAACCTGATGTCTTTTGTGCTAAAGTGGTTGAGGTGGGTTCTTGTGAAGGGTTGTCTGAGTTTTGTGTTGAAAAAACAATGGTTTATTTTTCCTTGCTAGAGTCTTTGTGTATGATATTGTACTCACCCATGAAGTCATGTTTGAAATACAAGGAACCCAAATCATCTTCTAAGATCTTTGAGACTGGTTCAAGATGTTGGATGGGATCCACTTATGTGGTTGGTGTTAATGTGTTCAAGAGATTTTCTATGTTTTTCTTAATGTTTAAACAATTGTTTGGATGAGGATCAGCTTCAAGTGTGTACAATTTGTTATTGTAGATGTATTTAATATTTTGATTGAAGAGTAGAAGGCACACCGTTCATTGCATGAATACATGGTCTACCTAAGAGAAGGCTATGTGCAAGATCATTAGGCATAACATGAATTGATGTTTCCAATGTGGCCACTCCAACTCTAATAGGTAAATTTATCACACCAAGCGGTTGTTTTCTTACCTTGTCAAATTCCCTAATGGATAAAGGATCACATGGAATGTTGGATTTATTGACACCTAGTTTATTGAGAAAGTTCACTCCACACACATTAAGAGCGGAGCCACTATATACAAGAGTTATCTTAATCTCTTTTCATTTGTATTGAGTGATGATCATGAAAGCTTCATTTTGGTTTTACAGAGCCAAAGGAGGGAGCTCACTTTGGTGGAAAACAATGTCAACATTTATGGCTTGAATCATGGTTGCTAGATCATTGGGTTGTGTAATGTTTAGAAAATGCACAAGACAAGATTAAGAGAAAACAATGCAATGCAAATATAAGATCTCTAATGCAATATAATGCTAAGCAACAAAGAACAAAGGAAGTCAAAAACATAAATAAAACCTGAATAATCTCACCAAATTTGTACGTATTTCCATTATTCATCTTGATTTCCCTTCTCAATTTTGTTGTTGTAATATAATTTCCCTCATATTTATCATAAGTTCATTCAATTATAGCCTATGATAGTGATTTAGAAAAACATAGAAGATTCAAGATAAGTGATCCAAAAAGTCATAAGATTTTGAGAGAGACTGGAATGATGAAGAACATATCAATTTATAGAAAATTGTTTATTTGAACGACATGCTAGGATTGAAAGATCAACAAACGGTTGAGATTGATTGATTAGTCATGCATTTTGATAATAGTTAGTAACAACATGAGTGATATAAATTAGAAATATAATTAAAGATTAAATAAATGATTTAATCTTCCAGTTTGGTATTCAAAAATAGAAGAATTATCTTTGCATGAAAAAGATGAAGATGGATTAAAGCAACTATTGTTCGAATGCACACACAAGGTTTAATTAATTAAATAGGAATATTTAATTAATTTGAATGTACATGCAAATGAGTTAGAACTAGATAATTGAATGATTTGATGGAGATATTACTCAGGTATGTGCAAGATCATGATGGGCCAAAAAGTGGCAATATTATGGGTATTTGTAGGGTATGTGGCTGACAGCTTTTTTTAAACCCAAAATTGATGAAACGAAAAGGGTTTTTAGAGGAGATTATCAGCTTTCCACCAATATAAATTATACTTTAATTTTAATTTAATAAATAATTATTATTCATTTTCTATTAGAATTATGACTAAAGTCCTAATCGATAGGATGATTGAAAAACATCCATAACTTTCAAACGATATCACATTTTTTGAATCTAAAACATGTGTCACATTTTATGCTTCACATGCTATAGGATTAAAAAAAGAAACATTAAATTTCATGAATATTTGACCAAGTTAAGGTGGTCAGACATATGAGTTTTTTTTTTTTTTTTAAAGTTGTAATAAAAATTTCATAATTAATTATTTACTTGGAAAAAAATTACAAAAAAATATGCATCGCATATGAACATGAGTCCTCTACTTATATAAAATATTATAAAAAAATATTATCATTTTATTATGGTTAGGGTGGTCAGACATACACCTACTTCTTATTTCTTCCCTGAAATTTAAGTACTACTACATTGAAATTTCAAATTTTCACCAAATATATTTTATTTATTTTAAATAAACCTAGTAGTTTAGAAACTACATTCAATTTTCTACAAATTCTATTCTTACATATTTTTGAAATAATATAGATAACTTATTCAAATTTTTATGTCAAGTTGCCTAACACTGATTTTTCTAAATTTTTTGCCACTTAAGGGCCTATTTTTTCCATGATGATCTTGCACATACCCACTTGAGAATACCACTTAGACATTAAATCAAGAGTTAACTGAGCGATTTCAATAGATCTTTGTGTTGAGTAAAAGTGAATACTTAGATAACTCACACAATTATCTAAATATAGGGGAATGCGTTAAAATAGAATTTATGAATTAAATAATTCATTTAATTCAAAACTCGATATTTGAAGAGTAGTTAAATAAATAAGATTTATTTAATTAAGTGATGAAGGGATTTAAATGAATAATTAAATAAATAAAGAATTTATTTAATTATAGTTGAAGAATGATAAAGAGTAAATCAAATAAGAATTTATTTAATTGCACAAGAAGGATAAAGTTAATTAGTAACATAATTAAATAAAAATATTTTATTTAATTAATCAGATGGAATAAAGTTAAGATGAATTAATTAAATAATTTAGATTATTTAATCAATAGAAGAATTATGAATTATGAAGAATATTGAAGTCACAGGCTTAAACTAGATTTTAGTGTCTACATTTTCCCCTCTTTGATACAATGTCATTTCAACATTGTGTCAAAGAAAATTGATAAGAAATATGCCGCAATTATGCCCCAGTGTTAAATAGGTGAAGGTATGCCCCCTCGGGAAAATTGACAAATTTTCAAAAAAGTTCAAAATTTTTTGGAAATGATCCTGATTAGTTTATTGGATAGCCAAAAATGCAGTGGTGTTGACAGAATTGAGTTAGGAAGTGGTAGGGATGGGTATGGGTCGAATGAAATTGGAAGTTGACATGGCCAGTAGCAAAGAATTCCACCAAGACCCTAGGTATATATACAAATTGGGGTAAAAACCTATTCATTTTCACCCACCTACCTTTGGAATTGAAATTTTGCTCAGCACCCATAGCGATGATGTCTCTCATTCTGAACACCCACCATTGAGCCTATAGGATCCAAACTTTCTAGAGGCCAGCCGACGCGGACCCCCCAGTATGTACCTCAAATTTTTCTTTTGAAATTTTCCATTTTGTGTGTAATTTTATGCATGTATTTCAAATTTTATGTATGCATCATTTTGATAAAATGCCACATGTGGATGTGCAAAGGATGCATCTACATGCAAAGGAACACATTTGAAAATTCACATTGAATGCATAGCGTAGTTTTTTTGTGGTTCAACACATTTGTAGGGTAATGAAATGCATTTGATAATCTACATCACATGTACATTTAGAATAGCCACATTTGTTTATTATTCAATGCATTTGAGTTTCCCTCGATGCATTCATATTTATTTCAATCCATATGCATATTTTTACCGCAATTGGGGTTTATGTGACACATGTACATTTAATTTGATGGATTTTCATTTTACTTACGTAGTTGCATATAATATTTATCTTCACTGACACATTTGTGATTATGCATGCATATGCATAGTAAAGTTAATCATTTAAAAATAGTGATGCATATGTGTAATGAAATGATGTAGTTGATTTTTATGCACCACATATGTAAAATAACAACGCAAGTGCCAAAAAAATTGACACATTTGCAAAATAACGACGCATTTGAATAGCAGTTATTGTAGTCATTTTGCACTAGTATAGATGGTCAATGCTGACATGAGGCATGTATAATTCCATTGCAAGTTGTGTTGGATATAGTATATACCTGAGAGTCAAGACCGATGACTTTTCGGTTCAAGGATAGCTTGTAGAGTGCAGAGTGACGTTTCCTATGGCACCTTGGTCTTCTTAACATTATAGGCATGCCCCAGATTCAAGAGAATTAGGGATTATTGCTAGCATTTTGTGAGCGGTGGCACTCGAAGACATCCTTGTTTCACCTACAGACTAGAGAGGCCACTGTTACATTAGAGGATGTCTACAAGATACTTAGACTTCCTATTAGAGGTACATGGGTGAGGTATGATACCTAGAGGGGTGTGACTGAGATGTGCAGATACTATCCACACATAGACATTAGATAGTTAGGGTTTGACCACTATGAGATTAGGTGGCATGTGTTAGCTCAGAGGTATAGGTAGCTAGACTATCTAGTATGTACTTTGATAGGTGGCATAGTACTTCTTGACCGTGGAGGTCATGGTTTTCCCATGTGATGGGGGGAGATGCTAGTGGGGATGCTAGAGAGACATGAGGTATATGCATGGGGTCCTTGTCTCCTTGGTATGTTGTACTTTCATTTGCATGATATTTCCTATCGAGAGGCACAGTCTATGAGTTTTGGTAATACACTCCTGATGGTATGGGCATGAGAGCACATCACCATCTTCCACCACCAGTGATAGTTGTCCTTCCACATAGAGCCCCCTATGCCTTCTGCTATACATGGGCTAACACTCAGCATCACATAGGAGATACAGGTTATTTCAGCTATGCCATTGACATGATGGTTCAGTTTACATGGAGGCCATACTTGGGTTGTGCAGAGTGGTCAGACGAGGATGAGCATTTGTCATTTTTTTTAGACTAAGTACTTTATTGGACAAACAGTATCAAATGTCCACATTATAGAGTGTCACCTTCCAAATCATTTCCTATGGCAGTTTGGAGAGGTACAGGATGTGCCGAGAGGATGGGTGGAGTTCATGAGGTCATTGCGAGAGATCCCCCTATGGGGTCCATAGATTCCAATTGCCACAGCTGAGGTAGACATTGATGCACTACAAGTAGTTACATGGGGATGGAGAGATGATCCAGCAGACCTAGGGACCATAGGGGAGTATGATCAGTGGTGGGCTATACATAGGCCAATTTTGTTGACTGATCTAGAGTAGCCAGTGTTGGTAGAGTAGCGAGGGACAGGTCCATGAGGCAGGCATGGTAGAGGTAGAGCTTGGGGAGATGGAGGAGGCTATGGTGATGGTGGATATGATGGCAGAGGTGGATGATAAAGGGGCCGGAGAGGGAGACATGGATATAGGGGACGAGGGCTACCATTGTCACTGATCCATGTGGAGGGATGAGGGGAGGAGGATGTGGCCATGCCATACATTGAGAGAGGAGGGGAGGAGGTGGATGTTGTGATAGGTGGAGGGGAGGAGCAACCCATAGAGGAGGCTATTCTAGATATCCCGACAGAGGAGGAGGAAGATAGAGAGGAGGTGGGTAGAGAGGAGGAAAAGATTGATGCCTTGGGCTTGTTGGGTGCCTACCAGGAGGATGACAAGGAGGATGATGATAATGAGAGAGATATTCATGATCAGATTTTAGAGGATTTGGATGAGGAGGAGGATGGTTTAGTGAGAGCCAAATAGGATGACACAGGAGCAGTGGATCCTGGCATAGCCACATTGCATGTAGAGGTTGCATCCTTAGAGGAGCAGATGAGGGTCTTGATGTTGGAGAGAGATGTATATCAGATGGAGAGGGACAAAGCCATCATGGACAGAGATTAGGCTATAGCTTGGAGACAAGAGACTGAGTAGAGATTCACAGAGCTCATAGCCTTATGTACTAGACCATCAATTTCATTCACCAGAGAGTTAGTCAGGGCTAGGGAGAGGGAGACTTATTACTGTGATTTATATGAGGTAGAGGTTCCTCTAGATAGACAAGCTCCTAACTTCTCATAGGAACATACTAGAAGATCACAGACCAGGACCCACACCAAGACTATTAGCATAGAGGGTGTGGAGCAGCCATGTAGAGCAGGTCCATATGACAGGCCTCACTCAACTCATAGGTCATCGGGTTCTCAGCATCAGTCATCTGCACAAGCCAACCATGACAGCAGTGGTAGTTTAGGATAGGGATATTTCTTGATATGTATCGATACATTGTATTATGGTTCTATAGCCTATGGGCTCCCATGTTTATTTGATACATTATGACATTATGATGTGACACTATTTGAGTTATATATGTATATGATTTTTGGTGGCGATTCTCATGATATGCATTTTATTGATTATGCAGTCATTTATTTCTACATGTGATGTTATATGATATTTCTATGTAATGGATGATCATATCTATTTTATAATGTGTTTATGCAACTAATGTTATAATGTTGATTCTATGTGATGTTGATTATATATGATGTATGCAGTGTATAGTTATGAGATGCAATATGATGTTATATGTACAATGAAGGCTACATCTGATGATATACAAATGTAATGTGATGCATGTATTTGCATTTGTTTTGTATAGGGAATTCTTATGATATGTATTGTATGATGATGAATGTCTATTATGCCATGATGTTCTAGAGATGAGAAATTCCTATTTCTATGTTTCTTTCTAAAATGTATGTGTATGAAGGGTGACTTATATTGATGTGTGTCATAGGACTCCGTCATAATGCAAGAAAGAAGAATTGTTAGTGCGGAAAGAAAGATTGGGAAATGATAAAAGAAATATGATGGATGTTAGTATTAGCAATCTTTGATGTTTCGCCATATCACAAAAAGGTATTTCACTTTATCATCATTGGGAAAGACTAATACAAATGGAGAAAAACACCATGTAATGACATAGATGAAGGTGTGCAAGGGCATATAGTTGCTAATAACAGATAGTCATAGACAAGGAGTGTCATTTAACTAATAATAAGGGCACAATTTTCCCTAGTTTTTTTGTCAAGACAAACCACAGATACTAAACAAAAGAAAAGATGAGTCATGAGACATCACCGCTCCTCTAAATCCTTCATGGGACATCCTTGAGGAACTAGTAAAATGACTCAAAAACTAATTTAAAAGATAATTGAAAGACAACAGTCAAAGAAAAAAAAATTTGATACATCGTTGTGTCTCTAAATCCTTCATGGGACATCCTTGAGAAAGCTAGTAACTTAATTCCTAGTCATCAATTCAAGATAAATGATAAGATAAATAAGTCAGAAAGTCAAAAAGCCAATAAAATATTTGCCAAAACTTGATCCTTTTTGTTTTATTTGTTTTGATTGATAAAAGAATTGATTGATAGAGCCTGATGTCAGGAGATACACATACTAGATAAGACTTTGAGTCTAGTTTCAATGTTATGACTATCTATATAAGGCATGAAAAAGCCTAGTTTTAGAAAGACATGTATCGTATAAGACATTGAGTCAGATGTCATTGATGTGATAACCTATGTAAGGCTATGTTTGATTGTTTGACAATGTCGATATGCAAGAAGGATTCATCCTGTATAAGATAGATTTTTTTGTTGATATCAATATTTAGGAAGGGCTCATCCTGAATGCGACAAAGGTTAATTGTTTTGATGACATCTATCTCTAGGAAGGACACATCCTGTAGAAGACATCAATTGATCCGTTTTGATTGCTTCCTTGGCAATTTGTTTGATTTGACTTAGAGATATTACTAACTTGTTCACCAAATCAATGCATGACTTGATAGGATGTGTTGACAATTGACTGTGTGTGATGAAAAAACCCTAAAGGATTGACCTAGTGCAGCCTTAAGGGCTCATCAATTGATTGCCTTGCCTACGTTATACATGTAGAGACCTCATAGTTCGACTTGACTTTGATGGAAAAAACTAACTAAAAATAGAAGACATGTGTGAAAGTGAATGTGATGAACCCTAATGGACTGACCTAGTGTAGCCTCGGGGGCTCATCGATTGATGGCCTTGCCTATGTTATACACACAAAGACCTCATAGTTCGACAAGACCAATGACCTTGTCATATAGACATATGAATTGAAGCATAAATTTATACAGACAAACCTAAAAGGACTGACCTAATCCCTTGGGGGAACATTGGCAGATCACCTTGCCTACATCTAGTCGCAGAGGCAATGTAGTTTGACAAATGAAAAAGATTGACAAGTGCGACAGACTTTGACTCTATCTTTTTAGATTTTTGAAATGTTTTGATGTTTTTGTCTTTTCTCAGGTCATTTTGTGATGTGTGTGGATTTTTCCATGGTTTTACGTCTTCAACACAGCTAATGTAAGAACCAATGACACATGTCAAGTGTTTTCTCCCAGTCGAGTATAAGACTAATTGATTATAATGAGAGTAAAATGGGAGACATGTAATGCACTCGATGTCAATTGTTCTAGGTTATGGGAAAGACTACCACTTATTATGAATGGTATATACAAGTGATGGATATGAAAGATAAGGGATATGTATAGGGATAGGTAGTATGTATAGGGAAGGGGACCATGTACAGGGATAGGTAGTCTGTACATTGATAAGGACTATGTACATGGTAGTGGACTATGTACAAGGAAGGGGACCATGTACAAGGATAGGTAGTATGTACAGTGTATTGAACTATGTACAAGGAAGGGGACTATGTACAGGGATAGGGACTATGTACAAGGTACTAAACTATGAATAGGGAAGGGGACTATGTACAAGGAAGTACTAGATTAAAATAATAGTAGGAAAAGGAGTAGAGTCAAGTACACATGGCACCTGTTTGCCAAGTTTTCACCACGGTACCTATCTAAAGTGCCACTGAAGTGGTTTTCACTGTTGGAAAATTATTTGTCTTTACTATTTTTTGGATTATCTAATTTTTTTTTGGTGTTACCAAAATTCCTTTTTGCCAGGTTTTCACCTTGGTAACGATTTTTTTGATTTTATGATTTTTTTTGTATTTTTGCTAATTAAGACAAGATTCTCAGAAGCTATGTCTAGAACTTTTTTAAATGAAGACTATTGATTGACAAGGACAATAGTTCCCCTTCAAGAGTAGAGAGTTGGTACGCTCTTGATTCAAAGGCTTTTGTAACAATATAAGGTCCTAACCAGTTTGGTTCAAACTTTCCTGGTTTATCTCTTTTTGCTTGATTCTTTGGGTTCTCTATTAAAACCAGATCACCAATGTCAAAGTTTTTATTCAAGAATTTCTTGTTATAGCTATGACAAAATGCGATTCTGATATGCTTGGAGATGGTCTAGTGCCTTCTGTCTTTGCTCATCTAGGAATTCTAGCTCATGGAGTCTCAATACTCAGTACTTTTCATCATCAATGTGGCCTTTCAAGGATACCCTTATGGAAGGAATCTCTACCTCAATAGGAAGAATTTCTTCTGAACCAAATACTAGTGAATAGGTAGTGGCACCAATGGGAGTATGGATACTTGAGTGATAAGGCCATAAGGCAGGGTTAAACTGTAAATGCCAGTCATGACCAGCATCATTGACAGTCTTCTTGAGGATTCAAATGATCATTTTGTTAGATTCCTCTACTTGGTCGTTACCTTGTGGGTAGTATGGAGTGGAAAAGTGATGTTGAATATGAAATTCATCACATAGATGGTGGACTTCTTGATTCTTAAATGGGAGACCATTGTTGATAATTATAGAATGAGGTACACCATAATGACAGATGATATAATTCAGGATAAATTTTGAAATCTGTGTGTCCATAATGTATGTCATAGGGATAGCTTCAATCCACTTTGTAAAATACTTAGTGGTAGTGATAATGAATTTGATAGCTCCTATGTTGGTGCATGTATCAAGTCGCCATGAACTTGCCATTAATGACATTTCATTACAAATACATATGAGTCCCTTTCCATAGTAGGCCAATAATAACCTAGTCTCATAACCTTTTTAGCTAAGGTGGGACCGCTAGAATGGGAACCACATATACCCTCATGCACCCCTCACAAGGTTGCTTGTGCTTTAGTAGAATCAAGACATATCAGTAGGGTATTATCTAAGATGTGCCTATATAGGGTGTCTGACAATGGTGTATTTGGTTGAATTTCAGAGGAATGTCCTACATTGGTTATTTGATAGGCCAGTGGGTATGGTTTCAACATGAGGGTAGTCATATATTTCTTTGTACCATGGGGAATCAAGACCAACAATATCACACACCATCTTAGAATATGGGATATTGTAGGTTGGGGCCAACAACTATTCTACCAAAAAATCAAACTTAGGCACATTGTTAGGAATGTCGAGAAGTGATGCAATTGTAGCCATAGTGTCTACTACCCTCTTTAAGACATGAGGTATCTGATGAAATTTTAATTTATCAAAGTAATCTTTAAAGCTATTAGCCATGTGTTTATATGGAGCAAGCTTCTCATCCTTAGTCTCATAATCATCATTTACCTATCTGATTACTAGTTGAGAATCACCATATACCTGTAGATTCTTAATTTTCTACTTGACTTCCATGTGTAACCCTATCACTAGAACTTCATACTTTTTATGTTGTTAGTACATGGGAATACAATTCTGAATGATTTCAGGATGGAATCACCCTATGGGGTGATAAATAGTATACTAGCCCTTGAACCATGATTTGTATGTGAGTCATCAAAGTACAACTTCCATGTTGTGTTTGTGTCAATTGTAAGTATAAATTCATCAAGAAAGTCTACAACTAATGGGTGATCTGCTTGTATTGGTGTGTCAACTAACTGATCAGCAATGACTAGTCCTTTAATAGCCTTTCTTTCTACATATTGGATATCATACTCACTAAGTATCATAACCCATTTAGCCAGTCACCCTGTTAATGCTGCCTTGCTAAGAAGATACTTCAAATGATCTATTTTGGAAATCAACATTGTTTGATGATTTAACATATAGTGCCTTATTTTTTGGGTAGCAAATACTACTACAAGATAGGCATTCTCAATGATACTATAGTTGAGATCATAGCCTACCAAAGTCCGACAGATATAGTAGACTACCCTTTCATGACCTTCATCACCATTTTGTGCAAACAATGCTCTAAGTGATGAATGGGTTACTGTAATATAAAGAATCAGTGGCCATCCTTCAACAGGTGGAATTTGTGAGTAAATATTCTTTAATCAATTGAAAAGCCTCTCTGCACCTAGCTATCCATGCAAAGGGTACACCTTTCTTAAGTAGATGTTGAAAGGGATGTATCTTATCTAATAACTGCACTATAAATCTTCTAATGGATTGTAGTCTTCCTTGTAATGTCCATAGCTAACTGAGATCAGTTGGTGGAGGCATTTCCATGTTTGCTTTGACCTTGGCCAGATCTACTTTAATGCCTCATTTGGAAATGATATAGCCTAATAACTTTCCTGACTTGAATCCAAACACACATTTCTTGGGATTAAGTCTCACTTTATACTTTTCTAGCCTCTCAAATATCTTGTCTAAAACCTATAAATGTTTTTCCCTTGTCTTGTATTTAACAATAAGGTCATCGACATAATCCTCCATAAGAGTGTGTACTAGATCATGAAAGATAGTGGTCATGGCCCATTGATAAGTTGCTCGAGCATTTTTGAGTCCAAAGGGCATAACATTCCAGCAATATGTACCCCAAGGACAAGTGAAAGTGTCTTAGGTTGGTCTTTAGTTGCAATTATGATCTGATTATATATTGAAAAACCATCCATAAGAGACAACATCTCATATCCTGCTGTCATGTCCACTATCATGTCTATGTTAGGTAAAGGGAAGTCATCCTTAGGAAAAGCCTTGTTGATATCTCTAAAATCAGTGTAGATTCGGATGCCCCTTGTTGGTTTAGTGACTATTACAAGATTGGAAATCCAATCTGCATAGTGGATTTATATAATGAAACAAATGTCTAACAGTTTCTTGAGTTATGCGTTGACTAGTAAAGCAATCTATGTATGTATTTTTCTCAATTTTTGTTTCACTAGTTTGGCACCTGGTTGTAAGGGAAAGTGATGTAGAACAAGTTTAGGATCCAAGCCAGGCATGTCTGCATATGACCATGCAAAATTTATTTGTCTCTGTGCAAAGAAGTTGTGGAGCTTTGGTTGCTCTTCTGTGATCAATGACGCTGCAAAATAAACTAGTCAAGGATTCTCTTTTGTGCCTATGTTGACTTCTACTGATCCTTAATGAGCATGGGTGAATTTTCTTGTGCAACAAGGAGAGTGTTCAAACCTCCATCCTTAGGTGCCTTAAAGAGTTTTTCACCTTCAGATGCATCCTTTCTTTTTACTTTTTCATTGTCTAAAGGTTCCTTTCAGTTTTCACCTAGAGACTCATTCTTTTTATTCTTTTTATCATTTTTGCAACTAGAGGGTTGAACAAATTACCCAAAGTATTCTTTGTTATCCAATTCAATGGTAAAACCAACCTTATGATCACCATGAGGTATTCCTTTCCGTAATCCTAAGAACTCAACAATTGCTTCGTCGTTCTAAAAAATGTCTAAGACGGGTGTGTCTTGTTGGTCCCAATCAATGAGTTGGGGATAAACTAAGGGCATGTTATCATCGGAGTTATCAAAGTTTAATGGGGTCAAGGTAAGAATTGAGTTATTCATATGGTCACAAAAGTATTGTACTAAGTCTTGTTTTCTCTTTGGTTTAGGTCTAGGTAGATTGAGAGGTGGGCCTAATGCCAAGGTTTGGTTATCTGAAATAGATATATCAAGTTTCCAAGAGGTAGGATCAAGTGATTCCCAATAGTAGTGTTTAAACCACTCCTCCTTTGTCATTTTCTTTGGTGGATCATAATTCAATGGATTTGGAAGGATCCTAACATTAAATAAAGTTCTCCAAATAACTTGTCAAGGCCTATGGAATAGGTAGAGGATAGGGAATCCCACTCATATTCATTTGATTTAGGGGAGTCACATTAGTGTTGGTCAAATGGTTCATGAGATGTCTTAATATCCTCTGAAGCACTTACTTCCTTGAGTAGGGGTGATGTGGTACTAGGAATGCCAATCTAAATTGGTTGAAACCCTATCCCTAAGCCTTTTGGCCATTGAGAAAAAAAGATAGGTTCAATCCTTCCATCTTGATTCAAGCCTAACCTGCTTTTCCCATCATATCCATTATTTTGCATCATTTTGAAACCTTTACCATATAGATCTATAGGAATGTGAGCAAGTGAGAGAGGTTCTACATTACCTTCCTTGTACAACCAAGAAGTTATATCTTCTATATCTACAACTTCTTTTCTTAATTCACCCCATTTAGTGAAGGTTGTTGTGGGAGAAATGTGTATAGTGACTATAGATTGTCTCCTATTTGATGTAGGTAAACCATATGACTTAGGAGGAATCAAATGGCTAACATAATAGGATGTCTTCATGTAATACTCTCTGCAACCCTTTTCATCAATCTCAACCCTAGGAGTCGTAGGAATTGAGGGTGAAATAGATGTTGGAGTGAGTGTGGATGGATCAACATAGGAAGATGGATTGGATGATGAAGCCTCTTGGTTTGTTGGCACTTGGTCTTGGGGGATCTCTTTTAGATTGGTACAATATTGGAATGGGTCTAGGTCACCATCTATAGTTATTTACATGCCATTGTAAAGGAATTTAAGACACCGATGATACGTGGAAGGGACCATCTTCATGGCATGAATCCATGGTCTACCTAGTAGAATGTTATAAGGAAGGGTGAGATCCAAGACCTAAAAATTTGTCTCCATCACTGCATGACCAATTCTAATAGGGAGCATTACCACCCCCTTTGATATTTGTTCCTCATCATCATAAGCTTTTATGACAATAATTTTAGTGGTGTCTATGCATGCTTCTAAGAAACCTAAGGCCTTAGTAATTAGTTTTAAAGTGCACAGATTTAACCCTGCTCCTCCATCTACCAAAACTCATCTAACTTTAGTGTCATCAACAAGGACTTCAAGATGCAAAGGATCATTTTGATTTTTCTTTTACGTTGTGTAGTCTTTTTTAGAAAATGTGGTATGATGGTTATTAGTCAAATATCCCACCATTTCCTAGAAATGATTGGCATCTAGATCATTAGGGACTATGGTGTTTTGTAAAGCCTTATCTAGAATATATCGATGCTCAAGAGATATGTGCAACAACTCCAAGATTGAAATTTGGGCTGGGGTCTTCCCCAATTGGTCAAGTAGGTTATATTGTGACTTGGAAGGCTGTGGTGTTTGCTGTAATGGAGGACCTTGAATGGTAATCTTTGTATGACGAGTATTGACCACACAATCAGGATGTGTATTGATAGTAATGGTATTGCTATTCTCATTAGCATCATGAAGCAAATGAATGGTTTTTCCACTACTATAATCATGTTGGATATTTTCATAGTTGGCTAGCATATTGGTCTTGGTACTCAAACTATGGACACTTCCTTTCCCATGGTCATGTAGTGGATCTGAAAAGACTTGATGATCAGTGTTTGATGACCCTTTTTTTTTCAATTAACTTCAATTATTCTCTTGTCGACTAGATCTTGTATGATATTCTTTAGTTGGTGACAATTTTGTAGGTTATGTCCTTTAGTTCTATGATAATCACAAAAGGCATTGCTATCCCACCAAGCTAGTTGAAATTGTTCTGGGTCGTATTGTCATGGCTCTTGAGGCTATATGAGATTATGTTGTAACAATTTTTTGAATATGAACTCAATGGCTTCCCCTAAGGGAGTAAACTCATGTTTTTGAAACCTCCTTTGTTGTTGTAGATGTTGAGTATTTTGAACCATATTAGGAGGTTGATTGATAACATTAAGGGTATTGGCATAAGTGTTAGGTCCCCGTAAGGTGATGAGTGGTCTTGCTTGTAGCGTCTTAGCATCAACTACCCCATCATTGGTGACATTTTTGTTATAAGACCAAAATCTAATTTTGTCATTGGGGGTGGTTTGCACGATCGGATTTCTATTGGATTTTTATGTCTTAAGTTCTCCTTTTTCAATGAGATTCCTTTCTATTATAACCCCTTTTCCACTAGTTCCAAAAAATATTTACAACAATGTACCCTTTAGTTACTCCTTAATTTTGCATGAAGGTTTTCCTAGAACATAGTGACTTTTTGTTTTTTAGGTATTTCAACAGGACACTGACTAGCTATAGTCCTCCATCTCTAGAAGAAAGTGATAAATTCTTCACCTTCATCTTTTGTTGTGTGACATAAGGTTTCAATATTTATCTCATGGTCTATCTTGAAGGAGAATTTCTCTCCAAGTTTCTCAACCAATTCACCCAAAGATCTGATGCCATAGTTTAGACTCAAAAACCACTCTAATGCAATTCCTATAAGACTTCTCAAAAATAGTCTGATAAGATATGTGGGATCATAGGTGACATCTATGCATATGGTAGAAAATTTCCTTATATGTTCTTTTGGATTATGTTTTCCATTGTAATTAGGAAGATTCAATATGACATATCCATGAGGGAAAGGGGTCATGTACAATGATCTATCAAAGGGAAATGGGCATATGTCCTTTGTTGAAAAGGATTTCTTAGCTGACACCGAAATGTTATCAATTTGCATTTGTGTTTGCAAGACATCATCCTGGGTCAAGGATGTGTTAGGCGGATTATGCAGATCCATGTATGTATTCTGAAATCCAAAGTCTCATGATGGGTTTTGATTGAACATTAGCATTTGAGGTATATTTGGATTCAGAATGTTGGTAAATGTTTTCTAGGGTGGATTCTACATAAAATGGTTTTGACTAGGGATCTATGTGAACAAATTTTGACTACCAATTTGAGAGAAAGGATTATGGTTTTGAATTTGTGTGAATGGATTCTGATTGCCAGTCTAGGAGAATGGGTAATGATTCAAAATCTGGGTGAATGGATTTTGATTTGGAATCTAGGTGAAGGGATTCTAATTGCCAATCTGGAAGAATGGGTTTTTATTGCCATATTGGAAGGAGGGAATGCCTCCTATTTGTGTATTTTGTGGGATAGTACTAGTCACTTAAGTGCTAGGTATGGCCATCAAATGTGGTATGGTATTCATAATACTAGCATTAAGTATGGATGTTGACTGTGAACTTGTGACACTGACATAGGGTGTAGAGGTTGACATTTTAGGTCTTTTACTCCTAACAAAAGGACCAGAGGGAGTGAATGATGATGCCCCTATAGTGAAATTAAATCTCAATGTCATACCAGACATACCAAATGGGGAAGTATGGACTGTTGTACTATGTGTAGGTGTTCTAGATGGCATAGTTGTACTTATTTTAGGTATAGTAGTACTAGAAGTCATTGTGTTTGTCCCTTGTGTAGGTTGAGTTTGCAAGGTGTGAATATCAAATCCTGTGGGTAAGGTAGCACCTTCAGCTAGTAGTTTGGCTAAGTATCATTTCCAATCATTTGCTAGGTAGTCATCTACAAAAGAAGAAAATTTAGGGTCCTAGGCCATGGCCTCTATGTCTTCTACTGCAATGTGTCCTTGAGTGTTTCTAGTTGTGAATTTGTCTAGTAAAGTCTTGTGAGGTCTTGAAGAAAATGGGTTAATGAATTTGTTTGGGTTCGACGTCTTTTCTCTCTCTCTTCTGTTAGACCTAGTTTCAACCATGTAAGACAAGCTCAATATGAGGGAAATGAAAAACTATGTCTATGAATAGTATGAATCTAGTCTATGTTTTTGGGATTTTCTGTATACAAAATAAGAAATGTTCTAAAATGACACTAGTCTAGAATGACAATATCTAAAAATGAAAAGTCCAACTAAGCTGCTAAGGTAATCAATTCTATAGACCTAAGATGAGGGTACCAACTACCTAAAGTCTAACCAAGGTTTCAATTTAGTTATGCCAAGTAACCACTATAAGATAATTATCAAAGATAAGTCGATTCTCCTAACTAGACTAATGAGCTAGGTGGACTCTCTGTAGGTCAAAGGATAAAGTGATAGGACTAGGTTAAATGACAAATTTCATTGACACAATGATTTTTCTAAAGTATCGATGGTAGACCTATCCTAAAGTTTGTAAAAATGACCCTTCAAGAAGTTTAATCTCAAGGTAATATGTATCCTAAGATGAGACAAAAAATTGGACCTAATACAACTATAGTTATGCCTAAATGATACTAAAGGATGCAAAATTGAGCAAATCCTTTTAGGTTTCTATTCAAGGACTACTTGTGGAAAGAAAACTAAAACTGGTATAACTAGGTACTGATCATGAATTTTGACTCTCTGATAATCAAGAAAATGCATCACAAGATTTCATAGATGTGGTTCACTTTAACAGTTGCGATTAATTATTTCAGTTATGGTTTTTTGATAATCAATTGTGTCTCTCTAGTAAAGTTCAATGTCTAACACTAACAGATCTGGTTAACTTTCTAACAGATGCAACTTTAAATTACAATTGTGACTTAGAATATAATGTATGTGGCTTTCCACAAATCAGATGTGAGCTAATCTGGCAGGTGTGACTCTATGCCTAATAGATGCGACTAAAAATGACAGATGTGACTCAAAGTTAAACAAATGTGATTGAAAATGACAGATGAAACTTGAAGCTAAATAAATGCGACTCTAAAAATAAATTGCAACCTTCTGATGAATAGTTGTGACTCTCTATGTATTTCCAGTGATTTGAGATTTTAAAACCGACTCTGTTTTCCATGATTCAAATTCTGACGAAGAAGGACAATTGTGAAACAAAGTATTTTTAGTTTGATTTTGGATTCAAAGATTGTTTAAATTGACACCAGACAAGAACATCCTAATTGGTCATAAGGCCAAGGGTTTTTATACTTGGTATAGCCCATCGAAATACCCTGGATTGGTGATAAACACCTTTCCTTCTTGAGAGTGGATAGCTTAGAAATTTGGTGGCATTGGCTCCCCTCCATAGTTCATTAACTTCATTTGAGCACACCAATTTCAAATTCTTTGGGTAATGACCTCACAAGAACTGCTATCTCTACTTAAGGGGATCAGTAGTGAGTGTCTTCAAGCATGATATTGTACCTTGTACTATACCAAGCAATGAAAAAAAATGGTTGGCCTCTAAAACAAAAAGGTATTTAATACAGGCATTCTGTTTGTAGGGCATGATCCATGTGGCGAGAGTCCCCTTTTAGATCCATCTCATCGAAACCATACGTGTGATTCTTGGACTTTCCCCAAGAATCCACTTTTATATACTGGCTAGAAGTCCCTTGGGTTTAGGGTGCTACCGGTTTGAGTCATCCTAGGGTGAGTAATTTTCCCACTAGAATAGGCCCAAGTTCTAGAGTTGGTAACCATTACTCTTACACCCAGGATCACATGGATGCACAAGGGGAGAGGATACTTCGATGTACCAAATCATGATGGTATTTACACAATTATGCTTTTGCATCAAACACAGTAGACACTTGTTAATTTTAATCCAAATGAAAGATTTGTTACACTACCAAACAATCTACTTCAAAATTTAACTAGGGTCTTTCACATGCGTTCTACAAAAAAAAAATTGTTATTATTTTGATATTGATCTTTGATTATCAATTTGCAAAAAACTTGTTAACTCCAAAAAAAAAATCCCAATCGCTGAAAATCCAATATTAGTATGACACAAATCAATTAAATTTTTTAGATTTCTGAAAATAGAAAGAAAAAGGTTACTAGTCAATTGCGTCAATGTTTTTCAGTCAGATGTGTTGATTTTCTCTACAATTGTGTGCTTGGTATTTACCCATCAATTATGGTTCAGGAATTGACAGATGTGTTGTTTCTAATGTCAGATGTGGTTCATAAATTCAATTATGTCACTTCGTCACATAGATGCATCTTTGGATTTCAATTGTGGCTTTCTATCAAACTGATGCATCATTCCATATGAAAAACCTATAAAAATAAAATGAAAAGTCTTGGGATACGTGAATATGGTGTCTTCACATCAGGTTCACCAAATGTAATGTCTAGAAAATGCAAAAGACAAGATTAAGAGAAAACAATTCAATGCAAATCTAAGATCTCTAATGCAATCTAATACTAAGCAACAAAGAACAAAGGAAGTCAAAAATGTAAATAAAACTTGAACAAGCTCATCAAATTTGTATGTATTTCCATGATTCATCTTGATTTCCCTTCTCCATTTTGTTGTTGTAGTATAATTTCCCTTAGATTTCTCATAAGTTTGTGCAAGTATAGCCTATGATAGTGATTTGGCAAAACATCGAAGATTCAAGATAAGTGCTCCAAAAATTCATAAGATTTTGAGATAGATTGGAATGATGAACATACCAATTTATAGAAAATTGATTATTCGAACGACATACCAGGATTGAAAGATCAACAAACGGTTGAGATTGATTGATTAGTCATGCATTCTAATAATAGTTAGTAACAACATGAGTGATATAAATTAGAAAAATAATTAAAGATTAAATAAATGATTTAATCTTCCAGTTTGGTATTCAAAAATAGAAGCATTATCTTTGCATGACAAATATGAAGATGGATTAAAGCAATTGTTTTTTGAATGCATGCACAAGGTTTAATTAATTAAATAGGAATATTTAATTAATCCAAATGTACATGCAAATGAGTTAGAACTAGATGATTGAATGATTTGACTAATATATTACTCAAGAATACCACTTAGAAATTAAATCAAGAGTTAACTGAGTGATTTGAATAGATCTTTGAGTTGAGTAAAAGTGAATACTTAGATAACTCACACAATTATCGAAATACAGAGGAATGTGTTAAAATAGAATTTATGAATTAAATAATTCATTTAATTAAAAACTTGATATTTGAAGAATAATTAAATAAATAAATAATTTATTTAATTATAGTTGAAGTATGATATAGAGTAAATCAAATAAGAATTTATTTAATTTGACAAGAAGGATAAAGTTCATTAGTAACATAATTAAATAAAAGTGTTTATTTAATTAATTAGATGGAATAAAGTTAAGATGAATTAATTAAATAATTAAGATTATTTAATCAATAGAAGAATTATGAATTATGAAGAATATTGAAGTCACGGGCTTAAACCAAATTTCAGTGTCTATAGGTTGCATATTGGAAGGGATAAGAACTTGTCGTAAGTGTTTTGAATCAAGTTGTGATAATAAGGGGAGACTTGAATAAGGCCCCATAATGATATCTTAGCAGGAGTATTCTTTAGTTGTTCGACATGATTGTACTCCTTTCCACTAGGAGCTCTTAGTAGGATAGGATTAGGGATGATAGGGTTAGGAAAGGGTAGAGGTGTTGTGATTTATTGTTGCGGTTACAAATTTTTTTGAGTGTTATATGTATGAGTAATGGTATTATGACTCAGTTGTTGTGACACATTATTCTTACTTGGGTAAAGGACAGGTTCAAGTTTGATCTGAGTTTGAGTTTTATGTGAAGGGTGGTATAGAATGAGTTGAGGTTGAATAATGTTAACATACCTTAGCGAGTGAGAGTTATCCTGGTCTTTCATCATGATATCCTCCATAGGAGGATGGTTTTTAGGAGAGAAACAAACCAAATTTTCTTGAAACTCATGGATTGGTTCTTCTAAAATGACTTTATCATAGGTAGGGGAATGATCAAGGGTTGAATTATCATGCTCAACAAGGGTTTCATTAGGTGAAGGGGGACAAATAAGATTCTCACGACCTTCAAAAAATAGGTTTTCTAACATCAAAGTTTCATCTTCACAACAAGGAGGGATACTAGGATAAAAAAAATGTTAGTGTCATGGTTACCTATGATTTTGTTATCTTGTTTATTAATGTCTTGTCCACAAAAGGAGGTAAGAGGAGAGAAAAAAATTGGATTCTCAAAACTCTCATTAATTGGCTCTTCTATCAGCAAAATATCTTCTTTTCCAATAGGAGATATATTAGGAGAATAAAAAATATGATCGTTAGGAATGTCCAAAGTTGTATTCTCTATCACAAAAACACTCTTAGAGTGATAAGATAGGGAATGTTTCTTAATATGTCCAGTTATGTAAGATACTAGCATTATTTAAACAAAAATAAAAAGAACTTGTAACCATTTCATGTAATGTTTTAGCAATATAAACAATGTATGTACAAAGATGCAAAGCATTCTTATCCAATAGATGCATGATTTGAAGAATGTACCTAATGAATACACATGAATAAAAACTACTTTTAAAAAACTTATGCAAATTTTTATGAATAGAAACATTGTATATGCAAAAGTGAAAAGTACTTTTATCAATGTGATGGAAAATTGTAGAAATGTAAACATTTTCAAATCTACTGATGTTTGTTACTAAATTGATTGCAAAAATGACTATCCTAAATTGATGTTTTTGACCAAAATGTATAAAAAAAGTGTTCCCAAAACTTTCCAAACTTATACTATATGATACTATGAGGCTTAAGAAGGAATGAAATGAGGTTTCTGATGTTGTACTAGATAGTCAAAAATTTGGGCAGGGACTAATTTGCCTGGCATGGCAAATGAGTCCTAGTAAGGGTTTTTTTTTTTAATTTTCTAAAACTTTCAATGGATTTTGATGATTTATGTGTTGGAGAGTTTGAAGAAAAAATGAAAATACAATTTTTAAGTGTTTTTCAATTATTTGAGAGACAAAAATGAAAACTATATGCACTTTTATGAATGCAAAAAATTTGGAACCCTAGAATGCTAATTAACCAATGCAACATGCAATGCAAAGCTAATACAAGAAAATCTAGGAAATAAAGGACTCTAAATTAGAAAAGAAGGTGTTTAAAAATTAGGTTCACCAAAATGAACCAAATATTTTGAGGGTGTGAAATGCTATGTCTCTTTTGCTCAATTAGGGATTTTCACCTAAAGGAAAGAGATAGATCCCACACCAAAATCTAGGTGGTTCACTCAAAATAGTCTATGTATGATGAAATTATGACTAAATTCAATGATCCAAATGAAAAAAACTAATAAAATGGATTGATTATTAAATGAAAACAAAGGAAATGCATTTTTTTTAAAACACATTGTGATATGCAGAAAACACCTAGAAATGAATGTAAACTACCACATAAATGGATGAAATTGAAAGTGTGCAAATGAGATCTTGATGGAAATTGGAAATGACTTCTGAAATGCTACAAAAGCTAATTTTTAGGCCTGGTGGGTCTCATTTTCCATCTTGGGTGAATCAGTCCTAGTTTTGTGAAACTCTTCTAGAGCCTATTTCAAACAAATGGGTATCCAAAAATGCAAAATGCCAAAATTAGTCGTAGAATTAGGACTCATTCACCACCCATGGTGAATGAATCCAATTTTTAATTTATAAATATTCAAAGGTGGAAATAGTAGCCTTCGGTCTACATTTTCTGCTTCTCCAGGTGTTTGGTTATAAAACAGTCAAATTTGAGACTAAAAGTAACATTTTGTGGGTTTTTAACTTATCCAATGAAGGTATGACTTGAAAAAATTTGTAATGCAATGTTCAATGATTTCTAAACCTCCAAGATGTCTAAATCTATGAACAGACAAGACAAAAAAGAGAAATGTTGGATGTTAGGGCATGGGGGTTTTCCTTGATCAAACCCCTTTTAGGTAATTAAGCCAAAATGATGAGAGAATGTAATGAAGTATGAAACAATGAAGTTAATACCTTTACATGAAGATTAAATTTTAATATCTATAGCAAAATATGAAGAATCTACCCTTGAATTTCTTTGGAAGCTATCTTGGTGACTTGTAATGATGAAACCCTAACTTGCTTGACCTCATAGAGAAGATTAATGATGAATGAATGATAAGAGATGTGTGAATGAGTTAAGATATTATGAATTAAGGCTTAGAGGGTTGTATTTATAAGAAATTCTCCTTATTTTCCCATAAATTGGATCCTTGAGGCTGACATGAAGAAAAATGAAACTCAAAACCTAATTTTTCTCTCTCAAAAGTGAAAAATGGCTCAAATGGGACTCATTCACTACCTTGGGTGAATCAGTCCCACCTAGTAGGGACTCATTCACAACAAATAGCTAATAAGTCCTAGAGGGGTCCATTTGCTAGGTAGGTTGTTGGGGAATGATGAAATCATGTTTATATGATGAATTTGTCGGTTATTTGATCAAATTATGCCTCAAGATGACAATATGGGGTCATAAGAGCATATTAGTGATTATGTGAAGCTCAATTAGGGCTTGAGACATAGAATTCAATGTGAAAGTGTGATTAAATATGCCTTACAACAATAAAATGAAGTCCACACAAACTAGAAAGGCACAAGAACCAATGTGAATGTGTAAAACACATTATAACACTAGGTTAAAGTTAAATTTCTTTTACAAGAATTCTAGAATGATGTGTGAACCATAGATTTTTGGCTCTCTAGGACTTCTCTTACTCTTCTAGGGTTTTTCACCTAAAAGGAGAGAGGTAGGGAAAAAAATGAAAACTAGTTCATTCAATTTATGCTATGTGCAATGTTGTCTAATATAAATGAAGTAAAATAAATGAAATTGAATGATATAAATGATTAAATATGAATGCAAAAGTGAAATTTAAGCTATGTTTTAAAGCACACTGTGATATGCAAGAAATGAACTAAATGAAGAAATTGTGAAGAACAAAAAGAAATAAGATGAATTTGAGTGCACCTTGATAGTTTTGGATGAATCTAGAATGTTGTGGATGCTAGTTGAAATTATTTATTTTTCATAGTGGCGAATTAGTCATCTTCTTGGTGGAAACGTGTCAAAAACAAGTTTCTATCTATCGGGATCCAGAATCTGACAAAATTCAGATTTTCAATCCTAATGTGGGACTCATTTTCCACTAGTGGTGAATTAGTCCTCTCCCAAATTTTTGAAAAAATAGGAGACAAGTCTGAAACACCAGATCTAGAAATCACTGAATCTCAAGTTATCAAAGTCAATTATGTAGAAAATAGACAAGAAGCCTTCTCCAAGCTTGAAATAGACTTGAGTTGACTTGAAGCTCCTAGTTTACTTGTAACCCAATCTTCAACACAATTTTTTTTATTAAATATGCATACCTGGGTCTGTAAACACATATGTAATAGTGGAAAAATGGTCGAGGGTTAGAAAATAGGGGTTTTCCTTAGTCAAACCCCACCTTTGGTAATCAAACCCTTAATGAAATAATGAAATGAAAGAGAATGATAAAATAATAACATGCAATAGCTATCAACATACCAAACCAATGATAATGCAAATCTGAAGTAATGTCAATGATTTCTCCAAAGTGCTTGAATATTGCTTGAATTGATGTTGTAGAATGCTTGAATGAATGAGGAGATGTAAAATGTAGTGAAAATCACATATTTATACACATTTTTTCCTTAGTTATCCATTCATACCTCATCACTGTCCAACATCAAGTGATTTTGAATAAAAACCCAAAAGGAAAATTTTAAAAATTTGAATTGGAGCCAAGGGGGACTCATTCGCTACCCATGGTGAATGGGTCCCACCTAGGACTTGACAATATATGTTGGGAAATATGTTGTATTTAATGTTGTTTATTAGGCTTACATTCAAAATTAAACTTAATTAAGACATATGAGGGAATAAAAGGGTCAAATAAAGCATGAGAAAGGGATAAATAGTGAAAATGTTCCTAGAAAAGCATGAAATCTTCTTACAAGACTTTACACCACTTCAAAATACGACCTGCTTAGTGATGAAAAGGTGACTTTTAGGTGAATTGCAATGAATATAGTCTAGAAGAATGTAGAAATGTTTTACAACACTTCACAAAACCTTTACAAGATGTCATTATTTGAATTTTAGTACCTAAATATGCATTTCCAAGCCATGTCACAACATAAAATTAGAAAAAGAATATATCAAACACCATGAAACAATACCTGAAAGGCCATCAAAATGACAACAGGCTATTTTTATATGACACATTAGCCCCCACTTTAGTGATAGGATGAACCTACTTCAAACTCACACTAAAGTAGCCATGAACATCGAGAAGAGGGTCCAAATGCACTTATGTTAGCAAGATGGAATGACAATGATAAAGAGGGATGATCAAGCTACTAGGATGGAGATCCCATGGAAAACTTGTTGGAAAAATAAGGACAAACAACTAATAGGGGGGTGAATCAGTTGTCATAGAAATTTAAACCTTTTCTAACTTATCTTAATCTTAGATATGATGAATGAAAAAATAACCATAACCAATTAACACATCAAAGAGACAAAGAACACCGATTTTTTTTTGTGGAAACCTTGTTAGGGGAAAAATAATAGTAGATGTTAGTCCACAAGATTATACTCTACTAAAAGTATAATGAAATATAATAAGGTGAATGCACATGCATTCAGGCACACTGCCTAGAGCTCACCGCTCAATTAAAAAAGAGGACTCACTATCAAACAATAGGGCTTGGATTAAAACCATCCAATGTTTGAACTAAGAAAATAACTTCTACTCAAGCCTAATTATAGTTCCAATTAAGCTCAACACTTCTCCACACTTTGCACAATATTCTTCACACACTACTCAGTAATGATATTCACACATACATGCATAGGAGAACATGAAGCATCCTTCCTACCAGTCACACAATGGCTCTTATAGATCCGCTATAGGAGATTCCACCACAAATTCATTGGCCAAGAAAAATAAAATATATTTGCAATGTCGGCCTAGATTTTCAATTAAATTTTTAATGCTTACCCACCAAGGTCAACCACAACATAGTGGGGACCCAAATTAATATCTCCAACACAAAAAGACTTTAATTAATTTCACCTCAAAGATCCACAACACACTACCACCAACATGTTAGCCAAGAACAAGAAAAATGAAACATGCACAAAAATATCTTCAACCACAAGCACACAGATCAATGTGGACATACCACAAAAATAGAGAATGAACTAGAGACATATGATAAGACCAAGAAACAAAAGAGAAGCATCCAAAAAATCTAAGATAACCAAAATCACATAATCTTCATTCAAGAATACTGACAGGAATACTGACAAAGACTGCAAAACACTGTCACATACTAACTCACATAGAGCTTCATGTGGACCTTTGATACTTCTGGTAGATGATCAAAACAAACTCAACAATAAACCATTTGATCCACATCAGCTAATATTTTATGTACAAAACAAAGCACCTTCATGACCTGCACAGTTCCATTAGGAACCTAACACACTTTCTTTTACAATTTTCTCAATATCCTTGACATATACAATAGTAGATACACAAAATTCTAATAGCATTGACATCAATGAGAACCACATATTAGCAACACATCCACAACATCCAAAAATCTCCCAACAAAACTAAGCATAAGAACAAAGTAACACACAAGTGTTGAAATGAAAGAATTGAATGCAACTTTGATTGTCAATGCAACTAGTTGTGAATTAGATCTAGGATAATTGAGAATGTATACTCACTTTGGGGTAAAAAAACTTAGGACATTCCATCGAGTGAGAAGGCCCAAATGTATTCACTGTGGGGCCATGAAACTTCTAGCTATCTGTGGGGTGAGAAATCCTAAAAGGTAAGATACATATGCTAGTTGGTATGCACTCACAAAAACAAAACTGGTTATGGGGAAAAGTTATGCTGCTAGGTGGGATTCCCACTCAACTATATTAAATTTACACATGCTGATAAATTTAACAAGGCACCACAAATAAAATGTCATGAAAAAAAGGAAAGGTACCATAGGCATGCAAGTTGTGTTATGCAAGGTGGAAAAAGTGCAAAGTGAAAAAATGTAAAGTGTAAAAATATAAAAAATTTATGTGTAAAATGTTCAAAGGACTCTTGTTTAGTTCATGCAAGGTCAATCACTTAGGGAACATTGTGTCTAATATCTCCAAGAGAGTACCAATTAAAGAATAGTGTATTCACAACTTAGGGGATGTAGTGCATTGCTTCAGGACACCAAAAGGAATGTAATATGCTTAGATAGATCATAATTATGAAGGACATCACACCAAATGTCATCCACAAAGTAATGAACAAATCATATAAATGACAAGGTTGCATTAGGAACCAAGAATGCAAATGAAATAATCGTAATGTATGCCCCCTACTTTAATGGAATTGTTACACATTATTCTATGAGCAATTACTTTAAAGTGGAGAAGGAAAGAAAATGCAAAAGGAAAAACAAGACATGAGAGCCAACTTCAAAATCCCTATGCCAAGTCATATGTTTTGAAGTTAGGTTGTATCATGTCAAGAAAAAGGAAATAATATTAAAAGGGAGTTAACCCTTAGAAAAGAAAGCACACTAGAACACATAAGGGATCTATGGATTTTGGGTCAGTATGTTCATTGCTGCAATGTTTTTATGACATAACTTGGAATTGTCATCATTCCCCAAAGCACATAGAACTAGAAGAATGACACAAAGAGAGAGAAAAGAAAGGAAAAGACATGAAAGAGACATTGCGGTCTCAATACTTTTCATCATCCCCAAAATGAAAACACAAGAGAAACAAAACAAAATGAAAAGAAAAAGGGAAAATATTTTGGGTCAACATGAAGGAGCATTTCAGTCTCAATTCCTTCTATCATCCCCAAAAGGAGAACACAAAACAAAAATGAAAAAGATAATGTATGAGATATAGAAGAATAGAGGTATGAATAGAAGAAGTGCACAAAGAGAGGGAACATCAAGTGCATGATACAAAGGAACACAATGCACACATGAAAAGGTAAAACAAAAAGAAACAAGTAATGCAAATGCAAGTCAACCATTAACTAAGTTATTGGTTTCTCAATCTTAAATGGTTAAGCGGAAAATGAATAACATAGTTAAGAGACAAAGTCAAAGGAATTACAAGGAAAAGGCTAACAAATTCTTTCCCCCGACAAAGTTTAAAGGAAAGAATGAGCCAAGGTAAGTGATGGGAAAGGATCATGCAATAGTGAGAATAAAAAATTCTACAACTATAGCAGGTTGAATGGCTTTGATTGTTTTAAGGGATGATAAGGAAATAATCAGTATTAGTGAATTGATACTTATCTAGTATGTCCTTCAATGTCTAAAATTCTTCTATTCGATGTCCAAGAATATGATGATATTTGAAAAATGGTATGTTAGAGTCTTTTTGATGAATAACCAACCTATTCATAGGTGGTAAAAGTATAATACCTTTGTTTAAAAGCAATTGAAGTCTCCTTTCAAATTTATGTGGAGGATGTGTAGGAAAGTTGAGCTTCTTCAATTTTTATGATCATTTTCATTTGCTAGATTCTCCTTGTTGATGAATAGAAGGAGGAAAAGGACCCATAGGGATCCTAACATCCTTGTCACTAGAAGAAGAGAATGGTTTTTCATATGGAAGAAGAATGTGTAAGATAAGAGGACCATCCAAGATCACTATACTAGCATCTTGAAGTCTCTTGGGTTGAAAAGGATGTCTATCACGATGACAAGGATCTTGGTATCCTAATCCTATTGTGTGTGCATCAGTTGGATTTTTTTTGAGAAGTTGATGGATCTCATGTTCATGTTTTGTGTCACAACCTTGTTTACTTAAGATAGTGAATCCTTTACCATATGTTTCTTCAAGGTTTATATGAGTGTTTGTGACTTTTCAATCATAAAATGGTTGTTAGTGAGTTTGTTTAGAGGAAATAGGTCCATCTGAAGGAGGAACCTTAGGTCCTTCATTGATTTCATGATGTAAATATACAAAGTGATCAAGAGGTGCAATAGTAAGATCATGCGACTTCATGGATGGATAAAATGTTGCATTGGCTTAAATGTTTTCAAGGAAGTCATTGTAGAACTTGTTCATGCTAGCATCATCTTCTCCAATGATGTCTACATCATGAGGAGTTGAAGGAGCATGTGTGAGTTCAAGGTCATTAGGGTCACAACCAAAGGCACAATTGGATATGTCTACTAATGGTTTTAATGATTTCCAAAACTTATTGAAAGAAAATACCATGATGTAAGTAAACTAAGATGCAATATATGGTCAAAAATAGAGAATAAAAGAACAAGAAAGTGTAATACAGAAAAATGACAAAAAGATATCAAAAATGTTGTTTAAAAAGTGTAGAGGGATTGATTCACCTAGTGTGGTGAATGAGTCCCAATATGATATTTTTTGTGTTTTTCAAAAAATTGAATGTGATTTTAATGCTCTGAAAATTGCAATCAAAGATGCAGAATGTAGAATTTCAGTGTTTTCAATGAGATACAATGCAAAAATGAAATCTAAATGAAGTTTTCACTGATGCAATAAGAGAATTCATAGAATGAAAGAACAAAAAAATTTCCTAATTGAATGTTAATGAAAAATTAAACTAGGATGTAATATGCAAATGAAATCAGAAATGTACAATGTTCAAAATGTGGCTTCACCAAAATGAATCCTAGATTTTTGGCTCTCTAGGACTTCTCTAACTCTTGCAGGGTTTTTCACCTAAAAGGAGAGAGGTAGGGCCAAAAATGCAAAATAATTCATTCAAATTATGTTATGTGCAATTTTTTATAATCTAAATGAAGTAAACTAAATGCAATTGAATGATCAAAATGATTAAATATGAATGGAAAAGTGAAATTTAGGCTATGATTGAAAACATAGTATGATATGTAAGCAATGAACTAAATGAAGAAAATATGTAGAAAATAAAGAAATAAGATGAATATGAGTTCACTGGGATAGTGTTGGATGAATCTAGAATGTTTTGGATGCTAGTTGAAATTATTTATTTTTCACAATGAGACTCATTCGCTCAGGGTGGAAAATTAGTCCTCTTCGTGAAAAAGTGTTGGAAACAAGTTTCTATCTATCAAGATCTAGAATCTGACAAAATTTAGATTTTTAAGTCCTAAGTTGGGACTCATTCATGACTGGTGGTGAATTAGTCCTCTCCCAAATTTTAGAATAATTAGGAGACAACTTTGCAACAACAAATTTGGAAATCATTTAATGTCAGGTTGTCGAAGTCAATTATGTAGGAAATGGACAAGAAGCCTTCTCCAAGCTTGAAATAGACTTGAGTTGACTTGAATCTCCTAGTTGACTTGTAAACCAATCTTCAACACCAAAAATATTGTTAAATGTGCATACATAGGTTTACAAAACACATGCAATAGGGGAAAAATGGTTTAGAGTTAGCAAATAGGGGTTTTCCTTGGTGAAACCCCCCCACCTTTGGTAATCAAACCCTTAATGAAATAATGAAATGAAAGAGAATGATAAAATAATATGCAATAGCTATCAACATACCAAACTAATGATAATGCAAATATAAAGTAATGTCAATGATTGCTCCAAAGTGCTTGAATATTGCTTGAATATGATGTATGAAATGCTTGAATAAATGAGATGTAAAATGAGCTGAAAATTAGATATTTATATACACTTGTGCCTTAGTTAGTCATTCATACCTCATCACTGGTTGGCTTCAAGTGATTTTGAATAAAAAACCAAAAGGAAAATTTAAAAAGTTTAAATTTGGAGCCAAGGGGGACTCATTCACCACCCATTGCAAATGGGTCCCACCTAGGACCTAAAAATATGTGTCAAGAAATATGTTGTATTTAATGTTCTTTATCAGGATTACATTGAAAAATAAACTTAATTAATACATATGAGGGCATAAAGGGGTCAAATGAAGCATGTGAAAGGGATAAATAGTGGAAATGTTCCTAGAAAAGAGTGAAGTCTTGTTACAAGACTTTACAACACTTCAAAATAGGACTTGTTTAGTGATGAAAAGGTTATTTTTAGGTGAATTTCAATTAATAGAGTCTAGAAGAATGTAGAACTATGCATGTTCAAGCAATGTTAAAACATAAAATTAGAGCAAAATATATCAAATACCATGAAACAAGACCTAAAAGGCCATGAAAATGAAAAGGGGCCATTTTTCTGACACAATGTGAAAATGCAATTAAATCCATTTAATAATGTTGAATTAAGGGAAAATGGTTTTATTAAGTCTATAAAAGCATGAAAGTACTTTACAACACCTTTACAAGACATTGTTAAATGCATTTAAAAGGGTCCAAGACCTATTGTGGATGTGAAAAAAACCTCACAACACCAAATCAAGGCCTCATTAAGCCCAATTTATTATAAATTATTCCCCAAATCAAGCAAGTTTCCCTTTTTCTATCGTACAAAGTGAGATAAAATTAGGGTATAGGGGTTGAGGGTATAAGGGTTAAGGGTGGAGGGTAGAAGGGATAGAGATAGGAGTGAGTGAGTGAGTGAGAGAGAGAGAGAGATAAGAGAGGTAGAGGGGGTTGGAAGGAGAGACTTGAGAGAGAGAGATGGAGGGAGTGGGAGAGAGATAGGGTGTAGAGGATAGAGGGTAGAGGGAAGAGATAAAATTAGGATATAGGGGTTGAGGTTATAAGGGTTAAGGGTAGAGGGGAGAGAGATGGAAGGAGGTAGTGAGTCCTAGACTAGAGGGTAAGGGTAAGGGTAAGTCAAGCAGGAGAGAGACTCGAGTAGAGGATAGAGAGGAGGGAGTCGAGAGGGTAGAAGGGAGAGATAAAAAAGGAGTGAGTGAGAGAGCGAGTTGAGAAAGGGAGAGGGGGTGGCAGGGAGAGACTTGAGAGAGAGATAGAGAGATGGAGGAAGTGGGAGAGAGATAGAGATTAGAGGATAGAGGGGAGAGAGATAGAATTAGGGTATAAGGGTTGAGTGTATAAGGGTTAAGGGTAGAGGGTAGAGGGGAGAAAGATAGAATTACGGTATAGAGGGTATATACAAAGAGAAAATATTTATTTAAAAAACAAACTTTCTCATAATGTGAGTGCATTTTAAAGAAGTAGAGATGTGACCATTTTTAGCAAGAAATAACGCGATCACATTATAATGCAAACAAATGTTGGCTTGATCTAAAAATAGTTAAAAAATCAATATAGTTGTGATCTCAAGGCCCACATTCTACATATTATTCTGGTTCTACACATTTTCTAATAAAAAGTAGCTTTTTGATGTTGTGAAGTGTGCATGCATGTTTTTCACATTCCACCACCTTTTTCATGATATTTCCACCACCTTAGAATGAAATAGTAGATTTTTCACATTGAAAGGCATATAATATCAGTTCAAGTCTGAATTCCATTCAAAAGTGATATACAATTGAAGATTGGAGGGGAACAAGCTTTTGAAAAAGTAAAATTGTTGAGGAGTTTGATGAAAGAAGAAAAAGCTACATAATTGGGGAGAACTCCATTTGAAACTCTAATTTTTTAGGTATGTGAAGTATTAACACATTTTATTTCATTCTATTATGGGCTGCTTTCATTTTTGTTATTTTGCATATTCCATTTTGGTCATTGTTTCTTTTTCATTATAAACTTAGGTTGTTAATGCACATTTTAAATTACACAATTCTATACACTTTCCAATTACATTTTTAAACCACATCTCTTTGAGGCATTTTGTTATTTAACAATTGGCTTACCTTGTGTATGCTTCCACATTTTGTATACACATATATATGACATAATTTTTAAGGAAGTAAAAAAACATCATTTCTCAGTCCTTTTTTATGGATGTGCATACCACTCTCCAAAGCTTTCATTGAGGTATTTTGTCAAATAGTTATACCAAGCAGCCGATTGCCTTGTCTATGCTACCAAATTTTCCATATATGTCTCTGAAAAATTGGAATATACTCCTCCCAGATTGATAGATTTTTGAAACTATTTTGGTTTTCATCTCCATTTTTAAATTTAGCTCATCACTATTAAATCTACCTCATCACTTATGTTGCGATGTATTTTAAATGTTTCCTTGATTAGTCTACCTACAAGGGATTCAAACCCTTCTCTCCACTTTTCCAAGACTCTTTATTCAAGGATAAGTTAGCAACATGGGGAAAGGTGCAGCACATCTTGCAATCATGGCTCAAAATGGAAGCATGGAAAAAGCTTTTGAATTGTTTGAAAATAATGTTTTTTGTATAAATGTATGAAAAATGTGGTAGCATTTACAAGCTAGTGAGCTTAATAAGATAGTGAGATCACTCAGTATATCACCATGAGACCCCATTTCTATGATTCATACGCTACCCCTACCCTCTCAACCCTACTACATTGTCAAGCTAGTGGGTGAGCTAGTTTGCCAATGCTCCACTAACTTGCCAATGTGGTAGGGTTGAGAAGGTAGGGGCAATGTATGCCTCATAGAAATGGGGTCTCATGGTGATATGCAAGCTAGTGAGTGAGTTAGCTTTCCAATGCTCCACTATCTTACCAATGTAGTAGGGTTAAGAAGGTAGGGGCAATGTATGCCTCATAGAAATGGGGTCTCATGGTGATATATCACTATGAGACCCCATTTATATGAGGCATATGCTACCCCTACCTTCTCAACCCTACCACATTGGCAAGCTATCTTGCTCAATATATTGCCAATATATCATCATGAGACCCCATTTCTATGAGGCATACACTGCCCCTACCTTCTCAACCCTACACATTGGAAAGATAGCTCATTAATTAGCCTACCAATATATCCCCATGAGACCCCATTTCTATAAGGAATACACTGCCCCTACCTTCTCAACCCTACCACATTGGAAAGATAGTGGAGCATTAGCAAGCTAGCTCACTCACTAGCTTGTCAATATGGTAGGTTTAAGAAGGTAGGGGTAGCATATGCCTCATAGAGATGGGGTATCATGGTGTATCATTGTGAGGCCCCATTTCTATGAGACATACATTGCCCCTACCTTCTCAAACCTACCACATTAGTAAGCTAGCTCACTCAATAGCTTGCTAATGTGGTAGGGTTGAGAAGGTAGAAAAGTGTATTCCCAAAAGAAGTGGGGTCTCATGGTGATACACCATGAGACCCCATTTCTATGAGGCATACACTGCCTTACCTTTTCAACTCTACCACATTGGCAAGCTAGCTCACTCACTAGCTTACTAATGTGGTAGGATTGAGAAGGTAGGGGCAATGTATGCCTCATATAAATGGGGTCTCAAAGTCATTGTGAGACCCCATTTATATGAGTCATACTTTGTTGACTATGAGACCCCATTTCTATTAGGCATATGTTGTTCCTAACTTCTCAACCCTATGACATTAGCAAGCCAGTGGAGCATTGGCAAGCTAGCTCACTCACTAGCTTGCCAATACAGTAGGGTTGAAAAGGTAGGGGCAGAATATTCCTCATAGAAATGGGGTTTCACAGTGACCATGAGACCCCATTTCTATGAGGCATACAGTGCCCCTACCTTCTTAACCATATCGCATTGGTGGGCTAGTGAGGTTGGTCACTAGTCTGCTAATGTGGGAGGGTTGAGAAGGTAGGGTTAGTGTATGCCTCATAGAATTTACATATTGATGTAGATCAAGGAAGAAATCATTCAATAACTATAATTCAAGTCCTTTGAAACAATTTTTTGACTCTTAGAATCCTATCTCTTACATTTCTTACACAATCTCTCTTTTTCCTTGTAGGTCTACTAGCTCGGTTTCCAGGTCTAATCTCATAAATCCAAACTAGAACCCACTGAAAAAATAAATTTTTGGACACCATTTACATCCTTACACAACATATCACAAAAAATAATACAACTCTTTTGGAACAAAACACTCAAGCAAGTGCTTCTATGGTATCTTAGACCTTTAATTAGGTCACTTTTACAAAGGAACACCCCTTTAAAGTTATTGCCCACCCAAAATTCATTTTGATAGTCATGTTCCATGTTGTAAAACCTCAAGATCCACTATTTTTAATCAAAGGATGACCCACTAACTCACCTAGCCATGAAATCCTCAATTTGGCTTGTTTTAGGGAGGGTTTATTGGAAATATGCCTTCCCAAATTGTTTTCAATTTAACAACACTTCAAACACTTTCAAAATGGTCTACAAAAACTTAATTAACCTTCAAAATTTTCTTCCCCTAGGATTTTCACCTATCACCACCCTCTAACCACCAAATTTGATTAAAAAGAAAAGGAATGCCATCTAGGGCATCACACAAAACCACTTTCAAGGTCTCCCCTACTCCTAAATCTCATTCAAACATCTATTCCTACCATTTTAGACTCATTCCACTAAGTCATAGTATTTACAATAGTTGGAATGAGTCAATTTGTCATTTTAAGCAACCACAACCCTTCAATATAGGGTTTGAGACCTTATTCATGACAAAAAACACATAAAATACCTAATTATCTATCACGAATCCAAAAATGCAACTTAGCCAGGTATCGTTACACCACATGGCTTGCCCATGTTTCCATTTTCAGCCTAATATTGCAATCATGGCATGTCCCATTACCACATTTCTTTAAGGAATTCCATCAAAAAAATTCATGTCACCTTTGTCTATGCTAGAAATACTCTTGTAGAGGATGATTGTAAGTATTTTTTATGAAGCCTTGAATGAAATATATTTCATTTATTTAAATGGATACATTTTTTAGGAACTAATATTCATCTCATTACCATGCTATAGGTAAAATTATTTGCCATGGCAAAGAAATGAAAAATGAATAAACTAAAAAACAAAAATTATGAAACCAAAAAATAAAAAAAGAGAGAATGGGTGGTGGAATACTGTGAAAAGAAGAAATTGGATACGATTGATGAAAACAAGCAATTTGAATAGGAACCTCAATTCTAAAAAAGAGAACATGCATTAGTAGAACAAAGGGAATGAATGTGAAAATATTGTGGTAAGATAGATTTGAATACCTTAGTTGGAGACACACCCTCTACAACAAGTGAATAATAAGGGACACCATTAAGCACAAGAAAATATGGAGGGACACCATCTACCACAAGTGAATATGGAGGGACACCATCTACCACAAGTGAGTATGGTTGGACACCATCCAATGCATCTCAAGTTGAGAGTACGTCATCACTCAGATTTGATAAAGAAGGTATTCCATCATCCCCACATGAACCTCAAGGTATGTCTCCTACTCCATCCTCGAACAAAGGTACACAATCGAACCCACCTCAATTAAATATTGATGAAATTCATAATGTTGAGATGTATGTACCTAGGAGAACACCACCTAGAATTTTGCATAGAAAGCCAAAGTATTCAATTCATATTGATGAGGTTATTTTGTAGCATATGTAAGGTAAGGTTATTGAAGGTTTTTTTGAAGGAAAAATAATAAAAATCCCCTAATTTCTATTGTAATTTTGTTTGTTTCATTGAATTTTTCTGTTGTAGATGATTATAATTGGTCATACAGAAGTATTATGTCTTTATTTTTTTCCAATTGGTAGAGATGGATTTTAGTTATGTTTTGGATTTGGAGTGAAGGAAATTCATTGAGTTATAAGAATTTGACTATCAAATTATTGATTGTGCATTTGTATAGCTAACCATAGGGGTTTAAAGACTAAAAATGAATAAAAGACTCATTCCACCTATTGTTTCTCTTTCTGGATTGGTGGAATAAGTTAAAAATGGTAGGATTAGATGTAAGAATAAGATTTAGGAGTAGGGAAAATTTTTAGGAGTGTTTTAGTTGTTGTCCCAGAGGAAATTAGGTGAATTTTAGCTTAAAAAAGGAGTGTTGATGTTGTGTTTTGGTGAAATTGTCTTAGACAAGATTGGGAGATGATTGATTTGGTAGGATCAGACATATATTGAAGTTCTTAAAGCTTTGGAAGGATGGGGAAGGTGAGTTGAGTGCTTGGGAATGATGCCCTAATTTTCAAACTCTATATTTTGAGTGAAATTTGTGGGTTAGAGGAGGGAAGTTGTAGAAACTCTTGGGAGCACTAGATTTTGATGAACCTTCAAGAATATGTAGGAATAACTAAATATGTTTGAGGCCTTGGTTGGTTGTGCAGAAGCCTACAATAGTGTTTTTCAATAAACCCCTTTGGAATGGCATAAAGTGAGGGTTTCATGTTTTAGTGTCATAGGAAGTGATTCTTTGATCAAAAGTTGTGGATTTGGAGGTTTTGTAGACTGGTAAGTGACTTTCCATGAATATTTAGGGTTGAAAAGGCATTTGAGTGGGTGATGCTTTGTTAAAGTGACCTAATTGAGGTCTAGGACAATGTAGTTGCATGATTTTGGAGAAGTTGGTCCAAAGTGACCTATATTGATTTTTAGATATGATTTCTAAGATCTTAGAGGGTGTCTAAAAATATAGTTGGTTAGTGGGTTTGAGATTGGATCTAAGAGTTTTGGTCCAGAAACTAGGTCTACAGACCTACAAGGGAATTTGAGTGAATTTCTGAAGAATTGGAGAGATAGATTTAAAAGGGTTGAAAATTTGTTTCTAAAGGCTTGAATTGTAATTATAGGTTGATTTACTCCTTGCTTTGCATAAAAATTTATTGCTTCCCTCAAACATTTGTAATTCAAACAACATAATCCTTTATCAGTCCAAATTGCAAAAGGGAAACAATCTTTGATGACCTATGACCTAGATATCGTGTTGGTTACAAGAATTTTGTTTGAGGCATTAGGATCATGTAGGACACCTCTACAATAACCTCTCTTAGTTTTTGTTATATCAAAGTCATTTTTCCATGGTGTCCAATTTTGACTTGATGGAAAAAGTGTCAATTGCAAGCAATGCAAAATTGCAAAGTGGTTCAACTTTCATTTTGCAACTCATGTGACCAAATAAACTATTCCAAAACATATGAATAGGTATACTTACACTATACATGGTCCTCTTTTACACCCAAACATGTGGAATCGCTCTAAACTATTTTCAACTAGATCGATCCCTTAAGAGTCCAAAGTACAAAATGGTTGCAAACTTTAGCATGTTGTTCCTCAGATACCATGATGCTTAGAAACTTCTCTTCTAATCCTATGGGATTGCATTAGGCCCCTCTACAATAATCTCTCTTATTTTTCACTATCTTAGAGAAATTTTCCCATCATGGTGAATTCTCACTTGGGGAAAATATTGTCAAATGCAAGTAGTTGAAAGTTGCAAAGTGGTGCAACTTTAATTCTCCAACTCGTATGACCAAAAAACTATTCCAACATTTTTGAATAGGTATGTTTGTGCCAGGAATGGTCCTCTTTTGCACCCAAACATGTGGAATCACTCCAGGCTATGTTCAACTAGATCAATCCCTTAAGAGTCCAAAGTGCAAAATAGTTGCAAACTTTAGCATGTTGTTACTCAGATACCGTGATGCTTAGAAATTTCTTGTCTAAGTCTATGGGATCACATTGGGCCCCTCTACAATAGTTTCTCTTAGTTTTCACTATCTCAAAGGCATTTTCATGTGGTGACAAATTTTCACTTAGGGAAAAAGTTGTCAAATGCAAGTAGTTGAAAGTTGCAAAGTGGTGTAACTTTTGTTATGCATCTCATGTGGCTGAACAAACCATTTTAATGCCTCTAAATAGATATTTTTACTCTAATCATGGCTCTCTTTTGCACCCAAACATGCAAAATCTCCCTGAGCTACATTCAACTAGATCGATCACTTAAGAGTCCAAACTGCAAAATGGCTACAAAGTTTAGCATGTTGTTACTCAGATACTGTTATGTTTATAAATTTCTTATCTAAGCATGTGGGATCATGTTGGGACGCCTCTACAATAACCTCTCTTAGTTTTCATTATCTCAAAAGCATTTTCCCTTAGTGGTGAATTTTCACTTGGGGAAAAAGTTGTCAAATGCAAGTAGTTGAAAGTTGTAAAGTGGTCCAACTTTCATTCTTCATTTTTTGTGACCAAAGGAAATATTCCAACACATCTTAATAGGTATTTTTATACTAGGAATAGTCCTCTTTCACACCAAATCAATTCCTTGAGAATCCAAAATGCAAAATGGCTACAAAGTTCAACATGTTGTTACTTAGATACCATGATGCTTAGAAACTTCGCATCTAATTCTATGGGATTGCATTGGGCCCCACTACAATAACCTCTCTCATTTTTCACTTTCTTGAAGGGATTTTCCCATAGTAGCAAATTTTTACTTGGGGAAAAGTTATCAAATACAAGTAGTTGAAGTTGCAAAGTGGTACAACTTTTTTTCTACAACTCATGTGACCAAACAAACTATTCCAAGGCATTTGAATAGGTATGTTTATGATAGAAATGGTTCTCTTTTTCACCCAAACACATATAATCAGTGAAATATACGTTCAACTAGATTGGTCCCTTAAGAGTCCAAAGTGTAAAATGGCTGCAAACTTCAACATGTTATTACTTGGATGCTGTGATTCTTATAAAATTCTTGTATGATCCTATGGGATTGCATTATGCCACTCTACAATAACCTCTCTCATTTTTTTCTATCTCAAATTTTTTTTCCCATGGTGAAAAATTTTCACTTGGGGAAAAAGTTAAGTGCAAGTAGTTGAAAGTTGCAAAGTGGTGTAATTTTCATTCTACAACTCATGTGACAAAACAAACTATTCCAATGCATTCAGATGGGTACCGTTACACTAGGAATGTTCTTCTTTCACACACAAACACACATAATCACTTTGAGCTATGTTCAACTCACTCGATCCCTTAAGGGTCCAAAGTGCAAAAGGGAAGTAAATTTTGATAGACTATTACTCAAAAAATTGTGATGCTTACAAACTCTTTGTCTAAGCCTATAGGATCACATTAGACCCCTCTACAATAAGCTCTCTTGAATTTTGTTATCTTATAGTCATTTTCTCGTGGTGTCTACTTTTCATTTGATAAAAAAATGTCAAATGCAAGTAGTGAAAAGTTACAAAGTGGTGTAACTTTTATTTTGCAATTCATATGACCAAAAAAACTTCTCCAACACATCCCGATAGGTATGTTCACACAAGGAATGGTCCTTTTTCACATCGAAACACTACTTCATCTATTATAAATATTATTTTTTGCAAATGTTGTGAAGATTTTGTATCATTTGCTTAATTGAGCTGTTCTAATCCAAAGATTAAATATATTGGAATATTTTTATGAATCATTTCGTGGAATACCAATTGAAAATTAATTTTTTACTTCTATATAAATAATTTCATGTAACTCTTTGGATTAAACTTAATTGAGATATGTAAGAGCACAGGAGCATTAGGAAATACATTGCTCAAGGATCTTAAATAATCTTTCTTGGTGCAGGAGCACCAAATGCATTTTGTGTTAATGTTGTCAAATGAGGTATTTTTATAGTTTTAGGTGTGTTTAATTTTTTTTCAATTCAAAAGGGTCCTAATAGACCATCTAATAGGTAATTACGATTCATTGAGTTTATATTGTCACATTTTTACAAAACTGTCAAAAGTGCAAAAAAAATGTAAAATTGAGGAAGCACAATAGTCATGGGAATTCAAAGGGAAGTTAGAATAGTTTTAATAGGTTGGTTAAGGTTTAAAATATGTTGGAAACTCAATGGATGAAGGTTGTTGGAAGTTTACTGAAATATTGAATAATAAAGCTCTCACTTTCATTGAAGTTTTGTATCTTTGCTATTGAATATTGTTATTGAAGAGTAGTTGCACGACCTGTACGGCCTGATGGTGAATCCAAATTGATTTGAATTGTTGTTTTAGTGTTTTATTTGTTATTTTCACTAAGTTCAAGGAATTCCCATTGGGGTTGTAGAATCTTATTGAGTTTTCCTCTTAGGTGGATCTAAAACTCCAATTTTAAGGTTTTGAAGGCATAAAAATGTGATTATGGCCCATTCCACTGATTGTAACTCCTATAACTAAGTTTAATGGACCCAATATCATAGGATTTAGTTTATTGAATTGTTTTAGGAGTAGGAGAGGTCATTTGGTGGTTTGGGCATGATGCCCTAGTTGTCAAATTTGAATGTTTTGAGTGAAATTTGATGGTTAAAGGTGGGTAGGTGAGAAAAACTATTGAAATTTTTTGTTGTTGATATATTAAGCATGAAAAGGTCATTTGAATCATGTTTGATGCATTCGTGAAAAGTAAAGAAGTTGGGAAGTGGGATTTTGAGTAAACCCCTTTGTAACCTACTAAATATGAGGGTTTTGTATAAAGAGGACTTAGTGAGCAGTTCGTTCACTAAAATTTATAGATTTGGTGGTCTTGTAGACTGGTAAATGATTGTACATAGGTATTTTGGGTTGGAAGATTTCTTAGAGGATAGTTTGCTTGTAAATTAGGCCTATTTGGCTTAAGGGGACAACATATAAGCATCAGATTGAGGCATTTGTTCCAAAAGAGTTATACATGAGATTTTGAGATATGTTTTGGTATGCCTTAAAGGGTGTTTAAAAAATATATTTGGTCAATGGTTTTGAGAGTGGAGTTGAGAGATAGGTCCATGAAACTAGGTTTGTAGACCTACAAGACAAATAGTGAAGTTGTGAACGGAATCACCCTAGTTAGGGTTTTAGAGATTGAAGGATTTTTGAAATCAGTTGAATTTGTCATTGGTATTTTGAAGGCCTCCCTACTCTACATTACTTCTCTCGTTGCATTTTTAGGTGGATTATCACTTTCAAAGTATTGGGAATGCTTTTCATATTTTCTAGTTGGTAGTTGTCATTCTAGAAGGCTCATTTCTTGATATATTTTATACTCATTCTTAATCAATTATCAAGTTAATAATTAGTGCATTTATTTATAATTAATATTTTCTTTTCAATTTGTGCAATTTTGGAATTTTTAACTATACTAGCATTCCTAGAAATATTGAAGTTGTTTAGCATTGACTAATAAAGTTGGTTAGCTTCAATAAATTAATATTCAAGACCAACCAGGAAGGACAACAGTAATAAATGCTAGGGCTAACCAATTAATAAGTATACATGTGAATAAGTCAAGCATGTACATGTGAATAAGGGAAGCACAAGTACTCAAAAATGCATAAGCCTTCAAGTATATACATGAATACATAGTATACACAAATTAATACAAAGTATATACATGAATACAAGGTATACACATGAAAACACATAAGTCATAAAGTATACATTGGAATGCATGTAAGTCACAAAGAATAAACATAAGTTGTAAAGTATACACTTGAATACACGTAACTCATATCTATTGGACCATGGATTTATAATGCAAATATGGGCACCATCGATAAAAAATGATTTGTATTAACCAAATATCCATGTAGGCATACATCAATATATATCGATATAAGTATAAAATATAGGTACAAAATAGCCATATAGGCATACAATGTCAAATATATCCAATACAAAATATGTACAAAAATTCCATATAGGCATATAGCAAAGGGCTTTGGAATCAAAATTCATCACTCTCCATGCTCTCAAAATAAAATCTTTCCCTATTCTTGTTGATTAGATGGTGATATGCCTATCACTCATTTATGTTATGGTTGAGGAGTGTCTCTCCCATTGTAATTCAGGATGGATTGTCAGTTTCATAGTATTGGGAATGATTTTCCTATTTTCTAGTTGGCAATTGTAATTCTAGAAGGCTAATCTCTTGATATATTTTATTCATTCTTAATCAATGATCAAGTTAACAATAAGTGGATTTATTTATAGTTAATCTTTTCTTTTCAATTTGTGCAATTTTGGTCCAATTTGTAACTCTACTAGCATTCCTAAAAATATTGAATTTGTTTAGCTTCAATCAATTAACTTTCAAGAAAAACCATGAAGGACAACAATGATCAATGCTAGGGCTAACCAATTAATAAGTATACATGTGAATAAGTCAAGCATGTACACGTGAATAAGGGAAGCACAAGTACTCAAATATGCATAAGACTTGAAGTATATAAATGAATACATATTATACACAAATTAATAAAAAGTATATACATGAATACAAGGTATACGCATGAAAACACATGTCAAAAAGTATACATTAGAATACACATAAGTGACAAAGAATACACATAAGTTGTAAAGTATAAACTTGAATACACATAACCCATATCTATTGAACCATGAATTTATAATACAAATATGGACACCATCGATAAAAATGATTTGTATTAATCAAATATCCATGTAAGCATACATCAATATAGGTTGATATAAGTATAAAATATAGGTATAAAATAGCCATATAAGCTTACGAGGATGCCATATAGGCATACACTATCAAATATATCCAATACAAAATATGTACAAAAATTCCATATAGGCATACAACAAAGGGCTTTGGAATCAAAAGTCATCGCTCTCCATGCTCTTGAAATAAAATATTTCCCTTTTCTTTTTTATCAGATGGCGATACGCCTATCACTCATTTATGTTGTGGTCAAGGAGTGCTCTTGGTGCTCCTCCTAGTGTTTAGTTCTTGGTGAAGTCTTATCTGTTACAATAAGAAGTAAAGGCATTAATATATAGAAATTTCATTGAAAAAATGATATATTTAACAAAATAATCACTTATAGCCATCTAATGATCACTCTCCATGAGGGAAATATTCAAATGCACATTTTGAGTCATGCTAAAGCCTTGTATAAACCATCCAAATAGAAATTAAACTACGAATCAATAATGGTTTGATTTTTCACTAATTAACATCTATAACAACAAATGTAAATTGAAATTTAGTAATTTTCCTCATACCTCCCTTTTCAAATTCATTGAGGATTCTATAGCAGATGAAACACTGATGTCTATTTCCATTTGAACATTCATAGGTGTTTACACTTGCAACATCTCAAAATAAAACAAAAAAATATTTTCCTTATACCATAAGACCGCATTTCTTTCAGGAATTTTTTCAAATAGTTCATTGCCTTCTCTATGGGAATATTGCTTACTATTATGCTTTCATAGAAAATTTTCAAAGCATCCATAGCTTTTTGGAAAGCACCTATTTTAGGATTTTAGCCATAGTAGCAAGGAAGTGAGTAATTTGATAAAATGATTTTGTACACATGTATGGAAAATGTGGTATCATAGAAAAGGTGGTGAGTTGTTTGAAGAAATGCCTCAAAGAAATGTAGTCTCATGGTGATGGAATGGCATTCCATCACCATGAGACTGCACTTCTTTGAGGCATTTTTACAAATTACTAACTTCCTTTTATATGCTCTTTCTTACTATTATGATTTGATATATTTTCTCCATGCATCCATAGTTTGTTGGAATGTACCTTTTTTTATCTTTTAGTAGTAGTAGTGCGGAAATGAATTGTTTGATAAAATGATTTGGTAGAAATGTATGGAAAATGTGGTAGCATAGAAAAGGTAGTGAGTTTTTTGAAAAATTAGCTCAAAGAAATTTTGTCTCATCATGATGGACATCACCATGAGACCAAATTTATTTGAGGCATTTTTTCAAACAACTCTTTGCCTTGTTTATACTATTTCTTACTATTATTCTTTCATATATTCCTTCCAATCATCGATAACATAGAAAAGTTAGTGAACTGTTTGAAAAGATGCTTCAGTAAAAAGTTGTCTCATGGAATTCCATGACAAGCAAGTGAAATTAGAAGTTGTTCCTACTTATTACTTATGCTTTGTGAAGTAATTGCATCACTACTTATGTTGACTTTCTAAACAACTATATTGTAGTTGAAATTTTTTCATCTATCAACATCTAGTTATTAGTTATTGAAAGTGAAGTAATGCTTTGAGATTGAAAGATGTGTAATGCAATGTAATCAAAGATATGAATATAAACTACAAAAATCTATTAATTATAATTCATTAGTTACACTCTTTATTCTATTACCTATGTGTAGGCTTGACTAAATCCACTGGCACTAAGATGTGTTCCCTCGAAACCTCCAATATTAGCCTATTCAACATCCAAAATCACATATTAGAATACCATTCATAAAATAATGCTATTAACATGTAATAAATTCATAATTGTTTAATAGTTACATACCTCAATGGTAGGTGTAGTGGATAAATAAGCAGGTGTAGGGCCAGTGTATCCAGTATCACCACCGTGACCCTGCCATTTTATTAAAATCATAAAACTAAATTAGTTAATCTTGCATTTTAAAATAAAAATTTAATAAATTCAATTCAATGAACATACTAATTTTACCTGAGTATCAATTCCATAGGTCTCATGAAAAATGTTAGCTACCCTTTCCACCTCCATAGCTACAAATGGATCTTGTGTAGTAGCCTCCTAATTGTTAGTGGGGTTATATGAACAAGTTGCCTTGCAAGATTGACACAAATCAGATCAAAGACCACCACTTGAAGACTCTCTTGGATGGCACTATAGAATAGGGTTGGCATGTTAGATGGCACTATGGGTCAAAGAGCTGATGGCATGTAAAGTATCTACATTAGAACTCTTCTTTGCGATGGAAGGGATAACAATGTGCTCATGAGGTGGCCTATCAATAGGTCATCTCCCTTGCCACATAGGATCCTATTGTGCACTGGGTCTATCTTGAGTTGACCCCCCACCTCTCCCTTGGAAATCTCTCATATCGAAATAATTTGGTATTTTTTTCAGGATGAACACATAGTATAGTTTCCTAAGGAAATACTATGGGACTTCACAATTGTTTCATGGTGGGTAATCAAAAACCATGTACCACCTATCCCAAAAAATGTTCCTAATCTATTGGTGGTGGAACCAATGAATAGGAAACCTCTTCAAATTGAGGATAAGATTTGCATTTAACTGTGGGTCAGTGAATAATGAGTACAAATCACCCTTTTTAATTTTTAAATCTTTTACTCCTTTATATGATAATTTATCTTGGTTAATAAGCCCTAGCCGCCTACCCCCTATCTTTCCAACTAGTTAATTGTTTTCTAATTGAATCTACACATTTTAAAATTTCTTTCAATGAAGTTGTCAGGTTCATTCTTTCCATGTTGAGCCATTTGGATCCTTCAACCTCCTAATTAAATCCTTAATTTTTTTAATTGTTGTCAATTTCACTCATTATTTTTTGTTGAGTGCTAGGAGGATATTGAGGGATTGGTGGAGGAGATTGAGGTTGTGCTTGATTAACTAGAGGATTTTTTTGCTATTGTTATTACTGTGATAGTTGAGGATTTTGTCCTCTTTTTGTTTTTGTTCTTGTTGAGGATTTTGTGGAGGGTTTATAGGTTGACTAACATCTCCTACAAATTCAAAAAAAAAAAAAAAACTAAAACAAACAAAAAAAATCCTCATCTCTCAGACCTCCTTGTTGACATGGCAGCATCTGGGTGATGAATAAACAACCGTTGATGAATAATTTTGAAAAATAGCTCCTCCTAGAACACAAGCATATAAAATTGAGGTTTTGGCCATATGAAATAAAAAAACACAATGACAAGTTAAAATGAATTCAATTTTTTTTTTAATAGGTCATAACATGAGCACATTAAAACACACTCATGTTATGAGTTTTCAAAAAAAAATTAAAATGTTGGCCACAAATTGGCTACCCATATTTTTGTACTTTCCTTGCATTCTTTCTTGGTTACAGATTGGTGGCATGGTTGAGTGAAAAGGAAGATTTAGTTTCCTTGTCTACTATTGAAGCTAGGTGTATTGCTACTGCATCTTGTTGTACACAAGTTCTATGTATTAATTAGACATTAAAAGTTATCATAGTGGAATATGATGATCCTATTTATAGCTTCTATGATCTAACACACGTGCAATTAAACTTTCAAAGAATTTAGTGATGCACTCAAGGAAAAATCATATATCTATCATGTATCATTTCTTGAGAGAGACAGTTGTGGAAAATGAAGGAAAGCTTGAGTATGTCCCTACAAAGGATCAGATTGATAATATATATATATATGAAGGATCTTCCTAAAGAAAATTTTGAGTATCTTTGGGAGAAGTTATGCATAATTTCCACTCCTTTCCTAAACTATATGCATATGGAGATGTGTTAATATGTTAGATCTATTGATCTATCTTTCTTTTGGACTGATGTTTTGGTGGTTACCTCTCAAGGGGATCAGGTAGTGTCATGTTTTGTCATTGTATGCACATTATGTTTTTAATGTAAAAGGGGAAATAAATGTAAAATATCATTTTACTTTTCCATTGATGTCAAAGGGGGAGAGGAAGAATGTGAAAAATATTATCTACTAAGTGGGAGAAACAGAAAGAAAAATCTTGAGAAGTGTATTTAGAGCTAGTATGTTGTCTTTGATGATTTTTTACATCATGTGTTGTCATAAATGAGAAAGGGGGATATTTTTGCAAGAATGAAGGTGTTGTCATTGATGTCAATTAGTTATCAACTAGTTACTATTATCATTTGTGTCGTACAAAAAAGTACCCTTTGCTTGATATGGGATTAATTCATGATAAAATTGGACTTAATGAGGTGTAAATCTAGTGTTTTGAGACATTTTATGCATCCACACTAGGTCATGGGCCCTTGTAAATTTAATTTTATGCTTTTAATGACATCTTGTAAAGGTGGTGTATAGTGTTGTATGATACTTTCACACTTTTCTAGACTTAATGAACCTATTTCTCTATAATTCAACATTATAAAATGTGTTTAATAACATTATTACACCAATCTAGAAGGTTCTTGAATTAAATTTAATGATAAACTAGTGTTGTAATGTGTCTTGCACATTCACATCAGCTCTTGTGCCTTACTAGGCTATGTGGACCTCATTTTAGTGTTGTAAAGAGTATTTATTCACACTTTCACATTGAATTTTGTGTCCCAAACCCTATTTGACGCTTACATCATCACTAATAGGCCCATATTAACCCATATTGTGCATCTTAAGGAATAATTTGATCAAATAACTAATATAGTCATCATATAAGCCTAATTTTATTACTTGTCAACATTCCAACTAGAAAAAATGGCCCTTGTGGACCCATTCACCTTTAGTGGTGAATGAGTCCCATTTGATCCATTTTTTGAGGTTTTGAGCGGGAAAAATTAGTTTTCAAGTTTAATTTTTCTCCATGTCATCCTTAGGGATAAAATAATGGGAAAATAAGGTGAGTTTCCTATAAAGCACCTCTCTTAATTCATTTTTAGATATATTAACTCAATTCACATCCATTATTCCTCATTCATCCACCAATCTTTCATCTCAAGTCAAGCAAGCTAGGGCTTTCACATTGTGAGTTATCAAGTTAGCTTCCTAAGAAATTCAAGGGTTGAATCTTTGTGTTGTGTTGTATAATTTCAAGATCTATCACCATGGAAAATTAATATTTTCCATGTTAGCATGTTTCATCCCTATCTTTCACCATTTTGGTTTAATTACCTAAACGAGGTTTGACCAAGGAAAACCCCCATGCCCTAACATTCAACATCTCTCTCTCTCTCTTGTCTTGTATGTTTGCATATTTAGGTCTCTTGGAAGCTTGGAAATCATTTAAGATCAAGTTACAAGGTTTCTAGATTCTTCTCCTCATTTATCAAGTCAAAATATCAACAAAAATCCATTTTTAGACCCATAAATCAGAGTTTTGAAAGTGGACACCTGTATGGCATCAAAGTGCATATCTAGCTCCAAATAATCTACTCCCAAATTTTTAGATCCATATAGGTGTAATAACTCACCAGACATGGTTAATGAGTCCCATTTGTAGGCCTAAAATGTGGTTTTTTTAGAATTCAACTCCTGATTGTCAAAAACCTGTTTCCAAAAGTTTTCACTAGAAGTAGGACTAATTTCCCATGCATGGTGAATAAGTCCCAATGGCCATTAATAGTAACTTTTGGAACATTCTAGAAACTTCCAACAATATTAATCTACCTCTAGGTCCACTTTGTTTAGTTTCATCAATTTTTGCTTTCATTTGTTTAGGTTTCTAGTTCATATTTGCAAATCAACACTATGGTTTCCAACATCTTGCATTAGGTTAGTTTACATTCATTTATTTGCATTTGTAATCATTAAAACATATATAAAAACACTTCAAATCAATATTCCATCCCTCCTTACATTAATCTTGAGTGAAACATTGTGCATTTTGGCCCATCTTTCCTCTTTTAGGTAAAAAATCCTAAAAGAGCAAGGAAGGATTTAGGTGCCAAAATCCTTTGTTTCAACCATTAATAACTCCCTTGGTTGCAATGAAGTTATTTTGGATGAACCAAACCTTAATTTCCATGAACATGTGGTTTTTTTTTCTCCTAAGAACTCTCCATCTAGGGAGGATGTTATGACTCAAGACAAAGATAACATGACCTTCAAAGACAATGAAGACTCTCACTTGCTATGGGATGTTAACAATATTCAACCTCACTACACCTTTTACCCACCTTCGTATCCACTTCATCCTTCCGATAAACCTTCCTACACACTTTACCTACCTTTGCATCTGCTTCATCCTTCCAATAAACCTACTACACCCTCCGCCCATGTCAAACTAATGTATCACAACAATTGAGTTATAATACCATTGTTCATACATATAATACTAAAAAAAATCCACAACCATCACAACCAATCCCACCCTTTATACCTGTAGCCAATCTACTTAGTACTCCTCACTATAGCCCACACAAAAGGAGTATGATCTTGTTGAATAATTAAAGAATACTCCTGCAAAGATTTCCCTATGGGATTTACCTCAAAACTCACCAAATTACAACATTCTTCAAATAGCCTTAAAAAAAATCACAATTTCTCCTAGTACAACTCCAAATGATGTAGAAGCTCTCATCCATAAAAAGAATCCTGAAATTGCCTTCCATCAACATGAGCTCCCTCCTTTGGAGTTGCATAAACAACATGATTCCTTTATGATAATTGCTCACTTCAATCACATAGGTATCAAACACACTCTCATAGATAATGGTTCTACCCTTAGTGTGTGTAGTGTGAGTCTCCTTGATTGATTAAAAGTTGATACTTCATAAATAATACCTAATTCTATCTCTCTTTGAGGATTTGATAATACAACAAAGAAACCACTTGGTGTAATCAATTTACCTATTACGGTTTAGTGGTTACTTTGCAAACTCCTCCTCATGTCATGCCTTATGATCTTGTATAAGAGTGAATTTGTACACCATGTGCAATTCCCCTTTTTTCCTTTATCCATCTTAGAAAACCAAGTTCAGAGGCTTAATTACACTTAAGACCACTACTTTCATCACACTTGGTGCTTATCTGGAGCTTGTAGAGGCATTACACTTCCTATTGGGGGTCAATTTGTAATTCCCTCATTGGCTGACTAACCTGAATATGGTCGTTTCTCTTCATTCCTTCTTCAAATTCATCCCTTCCATATGAATTTCAACTCTACACATCTCTTCACCACTTTTGGACCTCATTCGCAAGCTTCATAATGCTCTTCTAAGAATTGAGCTCGCTCTTGATAGCTCTAAGCATTGTAGCCAAACACTTTACACTTCACAATAGCAACATCAACACTCCACCTCTTCAATAGAGCAAGTGTGGAACAAAACAACATTTTAGTAGAGGCTTGAGTTCTTATCATTTTCTCCTCCATGCAACCTTGAGTGCTCTTGGTGGAGGTGGTAAGCTTTCACTTCTCTCCTCTAGGTATGTGTAGGATCGTGATGGGCCAAAAAGTGGCAATATGATGGGTATGTGGTTGATGACTTTTTTTTACCCAAAGTCGATAAAATGAAAAAGGTTTTTAAAGGAGATTCTCATCTTTCCACCAATATAAAATATTCTTTACTTTGAATTTAATAAGTAATTATTATTCATTTTCTATTCAAATTATGAATAAAGTCCTAATTAATAGACTGATTGAAAAACATCTACAGTTTTCAAACGATATCATATTTTTTGAATCCAAAACATGCATCACATTCTATGATTCACATACTATATGATTAAAAAATAAAAAATTGAATTTCATGAAGTTTTGAAAAAGTTAAGGTGGATAGACATACAAGTTTTTTATATTTTTTTAAAGTTGTAATAAAAAAATCATAATTAATTATTTACTTGGAAACAAATTACAAAAAAATATGCATCAAATTGGGACATTAATCCTCTACTTATGTCTAAAATCTTATAAATAAAAAATTATCATTTTATTGTGGTTAGGGTGGTTAGACAGACACCTACTTCTTATTTTTTCCCTCAAATTTAAGTACTACTGCATTGAAATTTAAAAATTTCAGCGAATAGATTTTTTTTCTTAAGAAAACTTAGTAGTTTAGAAACTACATTCAATTTTCTACAAATTTAATTCTTGCATATTTTTAAAATAATATAGATAACTTATTAAAAATTTTATGTCAAGTTGGCTAACTCTGATTTTTGCTGATTTTTTTGCCACTTAAGGGCTTATTTTTTCTATGATGATCTTGCACATACCACTCTATTACTTGGTTGAGTAGCATACCACTATTTTGTAGTTCTTTAAGTGCTCTTTACTTCATTTTTACTTTTGTCTTTATCTATCTTGATGTCCATGGAGATGGGAACACCAAAACAGAGTCTAACTAAGGTAGGCCCCTATATAGCCCCAACAATTTTTCTCTCTCCCTCTTGTGTGCAAGTATTGATGACACTCATGAGCTAGAAGCTTCATCACCCACATGGTCATAAGTATTTCATTTCTCCTCCTTATCTTTTCTACCTTTATTTTATTTCTATCACTTTCTGTTACTTTAACATGTTTCATTATTTCCCTATATTCTGTAAGTTCTTAGCAATTGGATAGAAGCATTCACTTTGTTTTTTTCCAAGAAATTCTCATTCTCTGGTCCATACGAGATGCCAATGTTCCTTTGAGATGCCAATGTGCCACACTGTTGTCCATTTTCTATACTAACATCCTTTGGTTGAGAGCTTGTTAGTTTGTCTAGAAAATCTCTATGACCTGCTCTTTTGGATTCTAAAACTTTTGCATTGTTCCATTGAGCTAGTATAGGGCAGTTTACCCCATGAGGCTCTCTAAATGAAGAGAACTAGTGAGTAGCAAATCCCCCTATATCACAAATCTTTTGTACAATCCTCTTTCAAGTAGGCCATTGATGCATGAGATGAATGCAGTTCCTTCAACCCTTCATTATATAATGAAATATGACCATAACAATAACATTTATGGGTATGTGTAGGATCATGATGGGGCAAAAGGTGGTGATATGGTGGGTATGTGTAGGGTATGTGGCTGAAAACTTTTTTTTTACCCAAAATTGATGAAACAAAAAGGGTTTTTAAAGGATATTCTTAAATTTCCACCAATATAAATTATTCTTGCAATTTGAATTTAGATAAATAATTATTATTCATTTTCTATTTGAATTCTGACTAAAGTCTTAATTGACGGTATTTGAAAAACATTTATAGCTTTCAAGCGGTTATCCATTTTTTTGAATCCAAACATGTGTCATATTCCTATACTTCACATAATATGGGATTAAAAGGAAAAAAAATGAATTTCATGAAGTTTGATAAGTTAGTGGTCATACCTGGCTTTATATTTTTAAAAGTAATAAAAATTATAATTAATTATTTACTTGGAAAAAAATCACAAAAAAATGCATCACGTCGGGACATGATTCCCCTACTTATATCTAAAATATTATAAAAAATAATTATCATTTTTTTTTGGTTAGGATGGTTAGAAAGACACCTACTTCTTATTTTTTCAATAAAAAATTAAGTACTACTGCATTGAAATTTCAAATTTTCACCAAATAAGTTTTTTTTTTGAAAAAACTAAACCTAGTATTTTAGAAACTACATTCAATTTGCTGCAGATTTTATTCTTACATACTTTTAAAATAATATAGATAACTTATTCAAATTTTTACATCAATTTTCCTATCTTTGATTTTTCTAAATTTTTTGCCACTTAAGGGCTTATTTTTTCCATTATGACCCTGCACATACCCTTATCAAGTTGAAGTAGATCCTAAGCCTCACAATTGCTTGCACCTTGAAAAAGAAGCTACAAGTCCTTTGAAAACATTTATGCCCACATCCAACATAGAAATTGAACACAACGATGAAGAATGGCCATCTAAATTATTTGGTAACAATTGGGGATCCTTAGAATTCACACCCTCGTTTATGAGCAAATACATACTAACATAAAAGAAATATGAGAAACAAGAACAATCAACTATCATGTGAATGAAAAATTTAGATAACTGTTTGAAAGAATCTACCTCACCCACTTTAGATAATGCCAAAAACTCCACAACAACCTTGGATGAACACAACAATGAACAACCACCCAATTCCAAAGCACTAAAATGACTTTATGGAAAAGGGTATGACCTCATGAAACAACTTGGGTATCATGGAAAAGCTTGTGGTGCTCAAGAACAAGGTATCCATAACCCTATAGAGCCAAACACACAAAAAACAACTCATGGTATTGGTTATTCTCCTTTGACCAAGATCACTAAACCTTCACTTGACATAAACACTATCACACAAGACTCTTCCAA
>VDFB02271358.1:278081572-278179223 GCA_007258455.2 Sequoia sempervirens
TTTCAACTGTGTGCTGACCTTAAAAAAAATACACACAGTTTAAGCCAGAAGCACTCAGATTCACTATTATGGACTATGGAAACATCAAAACTCTGATGCAATTCTGTTTGCTAATCAACAAGGCAAAGTACAATGAGTTTAATCATATTCACTGCCAAACTGATCTAATAGAATGAATACGACATAAAACAACTTAGAAAATTGCCATAAAAGTTATACTAACTCATTAAAAGGAATAGACCAAACGGATTTAATAAACAATACCACTAGACACCAGTGTTGCTTAAACTGATATTTAAGCATGTATAATATGTGCTTTAAATTTTGTGACCTTATAAGCATTTTAATGTTACTGTGGTCAGATGGAATACAACAGACACCTGGAAGGAGACATTACTGCTTCAATTCAGCTACTTTGACATTGCTTCACTTTTTTAAAAAATCTGAACCATTCCCTTAAATGAACAATTTAAATGTCAGCCCCAATAGGTGCTTGGTTAGTAACGGTGCATGGTACTAAATAATAATTTGCCTCCTGTGCCAGCTAGGCTTGGTTCAATAACAAGGTTTAGAGTTTCAAGCCATCCATTAGGGTTCCATTCCAGCTGCAGTACACATCCCACTCCTCAACCACACCCGACCCCCTTTCCCACCTGTCACCATCCAACTTCCCCCTCTCACCCTCACTTAAATGTTACTGCTGTTGCAAGTCCCACGGCACAGAATAGTAGCCCTGAGCATTAGCATCCAAGCCAAAAAGAAGTCTAAAGTTTGCAGTTCAGTCTCTCAGAGCATGTTTCTTGAAGCTTTCAACAAAACTATTGCTTCCCATATTTGTTCCAAAATACATCATGCTACAAGAATGAGTGAAAAGATGGTTGCCAGTTGGAAGATAGCATTTTACAATGCACAAGAATGTCATCATTCTAAGACATTACAAGATATGTGTATGTGTTATGACACTTACAGTCAAAAATGCCAGCTATATTAAAATACAAAAACTGTTCATTGAGGAATATCCAAAGAATGAATAAAGTCCAAAGCAACAGCCAATAGTACGATACCTGTGTCAAGGTTGTTGCATCAGCAATCACAAAGGGCACATTTACAAATCTGGCCAAAGTTTTTGCCAGCAGTGTCTTACCTGTATCCCAACATAATTCAGTTGTAACAGATGAGCAGTCAAACTGACATGTAATGAAAATAGTAAAGGTACCACATATCTACCTAGTTTTCCAGAAAAACACCTGTATTTAATATACTCTATTTGTGATAAAGGCTGTCAAAATCAACAATGGGAAAAAATAGCAGAGGTAAATACCACAGCCAGTTGGACCCATTATAAGAACATTGCTTTTCTCCAGCTCCACATTATCACCATCATCAATTTCCTCCTGTTTACGAGACATGCCAGACCTGCCATTCAAAACCAGTGCCCAAATTAGCTACCAAGAATATACACCAGACATTACCCCCCAAAAGGAAGACTAAAAAATAGCATTCAGCACTTCTAAATGATGTGTGTGCTACTAAAACATTGATGCTAAAAAGTAAAATGTTAAACCTGCCAATCTATACTAGAGACAGCAACAGCGTACATTAGTTTTACATTAATTTCATAATGACAGAACTCTGAAAGAAAATTCAGTGCTTGATAACATTTAATATTTGCTCACCCTTTAGTTAATATATCCACGAAATTCTCTCTCTTTATTGACTCATAATATATCCGTTTGTAGTGATTATGTACTGCAACTGCTAGCACCTGTCATAAGAAAGGGAATGACTGAGCAGTTTACCAAGAAAACCACACTTTAAAAGGCCAATTTTTATTAAAGTATCTAAGTTATGTACCAGCCATTAGTTTATAACTTAGCATCATAACATTGTCCAACTTTTAAAGCGTCTAATAACAACTCTTATTTAGATAATAATTAATTAGCAATGTAGACCTCCAAACAGGTGTGCCATATGCAAAATATGCATGATGATTCCCGAAGAATAAAAGAAGTAAGAGGAAAGGAGAGGGAAGGGAGGGATTAGCCTCCTCACCCGATGGGAAGGATAGAAGAACAATAAAAAATAAGGAACATAAATACATGTTAATCAAAGAAGATGCAAAAGGAACGAAGAATAATGAAAAAGATAAACCTTTAGTTAATTGATGGGTTCAATCCTTATTATTAAAAGAACCAAGCACAACATTCATCAGTCCATGATATATGAAATAAACAATTTATCGTAATAAATTACAAGCTACTAAAATTTTAATCTGAACTTGTCTTAAGAAACACACAACTACATCAAGGTCATTAACAGTTTGCACAAGGCTCCCTTTGGTTTATGCACATCAAAAATGGCCAAAATACCTAAGTATTTTCACATTTGTAATGATATTAAAGGGGCATTCTCTACAGTTTGAGGCAGAGAATTAAAAGGGAAAAATCGGTAACAGTATGCGAGGAATCCTATAGACTCAACATAAGAGGCAGCAACTTGTGGCATTTCAGCTTTGTGATTTACATGGTGGAAGAATAAGGAGGAAAAAAGGCCCAAGCTATGGCATTATCCCAGCCATTACCTTAATCTGGACTTGACTTAAGAAACTCATAAGTACATCAAGGTCATTAACGGTTTACACAAGGTTGACTTTGGTTTATGCACATCAAAAATGGCTGAAAGTGAAATACCTAAGTAGTTTCATTATTGTAGTCATATTCAAGGGACATTCTCTAAGTATAAAGCAGAACATTAAAAGGGAACAATTCGTAACAGTATGCGAGGAATCCCATAGACTCAACTTAAGAGGCATCATCTTGTGGTGTTCCAGCTTTGTGATTTACATGTTGGAAGAATAAGGAGGAAGAAAGGCCCAAGCTATGGCATTATCCCAGCCATTACTTCTGTTACTACTGCATTGAAACATTCAATTGTGATAATTTTTACAAAGGCTAAGTTTTATGGCAATAGCTGTGATGTCAAATGTTTAGTTATAAGTCTAATAAAATGGGTGAGTTGTATGCTTTACAACAGAATTTCAATAAACAGCCCTTCCCAGCATAGAATGAATACAAAATATAGATACATAATTCTATGAATTTCTTTTATTAATCCTCTTGACAAAAAGTCGTGTACATGCAAATTCAACTCTTCCTTCTCAAATGAACTAGTCTTTATTCAGAGAACTTGCTGCTGGAAGCAGATTCATCTGGTGAGTTGTCTTCCTTGATGGTGGCAATCCATAAAAGATAATTTATCAATATCGTCCTGCAATGTTTTCACTTCTGTCAATATATATTTCGTTTAAGGCTTCTCTTTTCTGTGAATCACAGCATGACCTGCTTTAAATACCTCTTATCTTCCAAATTTTCTTTTACCGAAATCAGCAAATATTTTGTTACTCTCCATCCTCTTCCTTCATTAGCAACAACTCAAGTTTCTCTGCATATGTGGAAAATATGAAATTCATTGCTCCAATGTCATACTACCCCACTTTTCCTAATAGTACATGGCAGGCACCCATTTCCATAATATTGCACACCGCCTCATCGTGATCTTTCTCCAATGTGGACCTTTCATCTTACACTACTAATTTAAAGTAACGTAATGATTCTTTTGCAACCGAGATAATTTGTATCGATGCAGATGCGGGGTGTGCTTCAGATTCAAATTTTCATCATACCAGGGCAAGAGTCCTCATTTTCTCACATCAGGCATGTCAAGAGCCATTTAGTTCCCTTCATTCACAGTCCATGCTCCAGGGACATACACACATCACAGAATTTCCCTGTACCTTTGGAGGATCATCAGCCATGGAAGTTAAGGGGGGCTCTAGGGTAAGTACCTACTTTTTGGTTTGGTCCATCCAGCCAGGTATTCTTAGACCAAATTTTCTTATGGCCATCATCAGAAATCACTTTACAATGGATCATGAATTTGTTGGTTCTTCTGCTACAAAATTCAACACAGTCAGCTTTGATCTCCAACCTTGGTCTTTAGCTTTGGGCTCCATCTGTTCCCCTCTCATGTTTGCTGAGCAACCTTTCACATAGTTATTTTCTGACTTGTGCCAACTCTGATCTCTGGCTTTGGTGCCTTGGCTCCCTTCTCATGTTTAGTGAGGTAACTTTTCACATGGTTAATTTCTGCCTTGTGTAAGCTTTATACCATTTGGGCTCACCACTTATGTTTTCATTACTTAGTTTAGTCACCTTTTTTTTAATTCTTTAAGTTTTTATAAACATTCCTTCTTGTACTCTCAAGTCCCATTGACCTACTTTTGTCATTCATAGAAGTTAAAATAGTTTTTTCCTCTTTCTCCTCAATTCTCTCCATGTTCCGATCCAGCATGAACTGCTTTGTCATCTTGCACATGTTTCTCTACTTGAACCAAATTGACTCTTAATGCTAACCTTCTTCAATCATTGCTTCTGGAGATTCAAATGCACAATGTTCAGCTTCTTCTCATTCACAATCTCTTTCCTCCATATTTTATCCTCCAGCGAGCTTATGTCTCGGTTATTTGTCCTTGACAAGAACGAGATTCTCCTCAGGCAACTATATCATTTATACAGGGGCCATTTTGCTTCTTCAGTTTGTCAACATCTCAATAGACCTTCTTAATCCAAAATCACATGCTTCATGGATGCCCTTTCTCACTTTATTTGAAGAAGGATGTGATCAATAGAGCTATCATGATGGACATTTATTGGCAATATGTCATTTAGCATGGAGCTTTCTCTTGCAACATAAGTTTCCTCTATTTTCATCTAGTTCCCTCTCCCTGCTTACAAATTCCTGGAAGTTGCATTTGCTTTCTCTCATCAGATTTACTGACTAACAGTGTAGCAGGAATTCGTTGCATTCATTTACCATACATGCATGTGAAGACACTGACGACTTGCAAAATCCTCAATTTTTGACAGCAAGAATTTCATTCCTTTACAATTGTGAAATTAACCCTTGCTATGATATTGGCTCTCATTTTAGCAAAACACATCTTGCTTCCCTTCACATTACTCTGTTTCTAAAATGCAGTTACCATGGCATTGGCTCAAAAAAGTTCTCCTCTTGTGTGGCTTTGATCTGTAATCTAAGATGGTTATACCATACAATAATCATCAACATACATCTCTGAAAAAAGGAATTTAGAACTACACTCTCTGAAAAATCAAATAGACTGAACTTGGAAGGGAAAACATGAGCAAATTACAGAACAATTGAAGACACAAGGATTTTACCTTAGAGAACTCATATTCCAGGGGAAAACTCCAGCAAAAGTAAGCAAAATGACCCCCTTATCCATTATCTCCAATGACAAATACAATCTTAAGCCTCTTTGACACACATCCAACTTGCAACAACACTGTTTGGTCCCTAAGATCACTTACAAATTACAACAGCTCTCAAACTCTCTCTCTCTCTCTCTCTCTCTCTCTCTCTCTCTCTCTCTCTCTCAATTCTGTCCACCTAAATACAGTCTACTTGTTCACTTGCACACTTAAATTTTTGGAACTCAATTCCAATCCTTCAATTGAATCCTAAAACTACAATTACAATGCATACTTATACAAACCAGAACAGAAGTAGAAAATATGCCAAGTTGACAAATGCAGGATTTTAAATGCCACAGGCTATTTTTGGACTCGTGACGAAACCGCCGCCTTCAGCAAACCAGCAGTTGCAAAAGCACCCTGGCAATTATGACACTGCCATATAACAGAAATGAAACCAGCACTTCAGTGCTCTTTTTTCCCTCCATCTTCCAGAAGCCATTATTTCTGCATACAGACCCCAAGCAAGGTGCCATTATTTTTCAAGTGTGTAACTTTTTGAAAGGAATCTGAACATACAAAAATATTCAACTTCAGGTGCCACCAAAGTATGAATTTTGAGCTTTCTTCGTCATGGAGTCATAGTATGATGAACTTTGTGTTCTGCACCATTTACAGATCAGGTTTCCCCTTTAGCGGCCCTATGCACTTTGTGCAACCCACCCACCTCCTTGTGATCTATATACAATACACTAGGTGTCAAGGGAACAGCCCACATTTGATCCTTTATTATTTTTAAATTTTGAAGCTATTCCCTCCCCACTCAAGGTTGCAATTAGAAGAGTTGAAGTCTACCATCCTTTTTTGTGGTCACAAGTTCAAAACCATTGGAGTGTCATTTCAAGGTAGATTTGACTCTGTGCATGTTGAGAATAATATATGCAAAACCAACGATTTATTAATCAAGGACTTTAGTTTTCTAAGGTTTTATGTGAATGCTACTGTTGGAAAAATAGTCATTGATGTCAAAGACGGTTTGGTAGCATATTGCAAGTGTCTTGGTAGATTTGTAAGAAGGTTTTATACAAGCAATATTTTGTCATGGTTTCCTCCCATAAGGGTTTCCACGTAAAATCCTGTGTCTCTTATGTGTGTGGATTCTTGTGATTGCTTCATTGTGATTATTAAAGTTTAAATTGGTAAAAGATTCACTTATACTGATTCAACACCCCGCCCCCCCCCCAAGTATAAGTATGTGTGTTTCTTCAGTTACATGTATTTTTTTACAAATATTATGTTTCTCACAAACAAACCAATTTCGGTGAAATTCATTTTTCAAGGTTTGGTTATGTTCTCAAGAGTTATTTTCCCATGTTGTACATTTTATATAACTTTGCAATTTGGTACATATATTCTTAGTTTTCCTCATCATGACTAGCAACAAGCATGCAGATGAACAAACCAACTTCAGTGAAATTCATTTTTCAAGGTTTGGTTATGTTCTCAAGAGTTATTTTCCCATGTTGTACATTTTATATAACTTTGCAATTTGGTGAATATATTCTAGTTTTCTTCATCATGACTAGCAACAAGCTATGTTCTTGTAGCTTAAGGTTTGCCTATTTTCTTGCTAATGTGGTTGCCCAGCAAAGGCTCAAAGGTATTTCCCTTCCAAAATCTAGTCTCCAACTCGTCAATGGCCACTTTTCTTATGATTTCTTTCTCAATCTCATGGAAGAGCAATATATTGTTAGCCAAGCCTTGCAACGGGCCTAGAAAGGTCTAGGTTGCCACTCCATCCTAATCATGAAAGAGCCTATGCGAATTTGAGGCACTTTTGTTGCAAAAAGTATATGGAAGGATTGAAGCCATTAAGCCTTGGCTCATTTGGAGAGAGAGAATGATTTTAGAACTAAGAATTCCATCAACCAACAATCTCTTTGTTGGTCTCCCATGATTACTTGCTAGGGTAGACCTCTTGCCAAAGTTCCTTAGGTTCATGCCTTAAAGCTTTTCTAGTGAGGGATTTGTTATTTTTCAAAGCTCTTCACCATAAGCCACTAGGAGTTGGATTTCTTGGCCAGAATTTAAAGATAAATATTGTCTTGGCAATTATAATCATGAATGCTTTCAAACCATTGTGCTGCCACTTCCAACAAAAATGATCAATAAGGTTGGGAAGAGATGCACCAAGTCCTAATGGAAGGATTGGAAATGGCATCTAGACACTCCTTTCAAGAATAAAGCCTTTCAAAGGATATTCGTGGCTTTCTCCTCACCTACCCATGGTTCAAAAACTCAATGCTCCAATTCAATACCACTCAATAGCATTGTAGGTTTCAAACAATTTGGTTTGCCATTTTGGAGCCCAAACTAGCTCATTTTGCTTGAAGTCTCCTTTACCAAGGTCTTCCCATTGATCTCAACTTATCCTTTTGGGTGTTTCCAACCCCCTCTATCCTTTTTGTGGACATATGGAAACTCTCAAGCATCTCTTTTGGTTTTGCCTATAGGCTCAAACTACATGGAGTTGGATATATTATTTTTGCAAGCCTTTTCAACTAGAGCTTATCTCCTAGCATCGGATTCTTCTAGGCGATTAACCTAAAATGCCTTTGAGATTCACCCAAATTTGGCATGCTTTCAAAGTGGAAATTCTATTCAACATAATTTCTTTTCAACATGTGGAAAGATAGGAATGTTGCTTTATTTTTAGGAACTACTATGGATGCTCACTTTTCCATGTATTCTAAAACTATTATATGCTCTGATGTTATGCTACATATTCAAGTACGAGCCAATAAAGTTTCTTTGGAGGTTTCCAACTTGCAAACTCTCTTATAGAGCATTGCGCTAACACTTCCTGTACTATTGCTCATGTGCCAACTACTCTTACCAACAAGGATGCTTCCCCTCCAAGCAGACATCATCCTAGCCATAGCCACAATGTTCACTCCACAAGTGGCTCTCACAAATCTCGCAAATCCCATCAACATAGACAACATTGTTGGTCTCTAACACCATGTGGCCAACCTTTCACTGACTAGCATGACAACAAGAATTTCCCTCAAATGGACCTTGCTATATCTCCTATTCACAAAACTCTTATTGATCAAGAAGAAGAAAAAGAAAAAGCCTACACCATCATGGGTTGGGAGCCTATTCTTGATGGCAAGGATCTCCCAAATGATTGGTGAAAACCCCCTAACCATAACCCTCCTCCCACTAGAATAGCTTTAGCTACATAGTGATGTGACCACTTTTCTTTTGTCTATCCAACTCTCGCATTGACTTATAGAGTGTGATTCCACTCCACCAACTCGTCTTTTATGTGAACTAATGTATTGTGTTTTTTATATATTTTAATATAAAAAGTGCATTGTTCATCATAAAAACGAATCTTTCTAAAATCTTGGTCATTGGGGCCTCAATATTGTTTTCTAACAGGCATCTTTCGGCAAATGACCCATAGAACTGCACTTTCACAAAGCAGGGAACAAGATACTCAAGGAGTTTTTAATTATACACTTAGTGACTGGAAACCTTGGTACAAAGGCAAAGAGAGGCTTAAGCTTGCCAATTATCATACAGTTTCTCTTAGAAAAAAATTGAGAGCTTATCCCCTCATTATATCTACAACAAACTTATATGAATAAAAAGCCACCGTTTCTTGTTGCTGTAAATGAAACTGTTTATGGAAAACTTATAAAACTCTTTCTAACATATACTCAGGGGGCTCCTACAAATAACTCTGTTGAAACCCAGACATCAAAAACAAATAAATGTGAGTTTAAAATCGACTTTCACATTGAGCTTTTAGCACTCACATCAGGAGAATTCATAAAGGGTCTGTTCAACAAAATGGTTTTTTCTCCTGGTTTCTGTTTTCTCATGTAATGCTCATATGGTGGAGGCTGAAGTATTTAGGAAGTGAAGCTCTAATTTTTTATATTGTAGCAAATACAAGTTTATAAAGCTTGTGTTTTGGTTGTCCCAGAGCCTAGTCTGCAATTTGACGAAATTGCAAAGTTATGAGTGCATTTTATGAGAACTAATGGGAAAACCATAGAATAAAATATTCATATTCTGAACCGCCTTCAGTTTCACAAGTTTACAAAATCATCCTTAATACTTCAATAAGCTAAAGTTAGAAAGGTAGGAATATTTTCATTCTTTACTTCAATCTCATAAAATTGCAAATTCACAGAAAAGATAAGGAAAAATAAATAAAGAAAAAAGGTACAAAAGAAATTTCTGGAGATCTTAATTTCATAAAGTTGCAAAATATTATTAAATTTTAGTGTACTAAAAGTAAAAAGGAATAAGTCAGAAAAAAATCTGAATAATTACACCAGCAACCTCCAGTTAAACAAAACCGAAGAGAAAAATTATTGAAAACAGTGAAGGCTTAAGTTAAACAAGGGTAGAGAACTGTTCATATTTTCAACTGGAGACCTTAAATTGTAATTGAAATTTAAGAAAGTTAGAGAAAAAGTAGGTCAAGCCTTCATAGCCTAGTATTCTATACTAAAGACGTTCAACTTGACAAAATTACACACTACTATTATTCACACTTAGATTTTCTTAACAAAGGTACACACGAAGTGTTGATATCTTACATTTCAGTCCCGCTCTTTAGAAAATATAGAAATTCACATTAAATTTCAAAGAAGCTAAAGAAAACAAAAAGTAGAGAACAAATGTCCAGAGTTCAAGCTAGGCATGTTCCATTGGAAAGCACTGAATATTACAATTAACCATTCCAAGAGCTTTTAGAAAAATGGAGAAATTACGAAAAAAAATTGCAAGTAAATATTAACCTGGGGGCAAAAAGGGAAAGCTTTTAGAAAAAATTGCGAGTCATTATTATCCTAAATGGGAAAATCAGAATGCTTTTAGTATAAATGCAAGAAAATTGCAAGTCATTATTTAACATAGTGAACGGATTCAGTTGGATCTGGTCCAAATCCAGCCGGATCCTAAATTTTTTTACCAGCCAGATTTGTCCGATTTGAACTAAATTTTACTTTTCTTAAAAAAGATTACCCATTTTTATTTACAAAATTCCAGATTTCATAATTTTTTTGGCCTCCTGAACCTAACAAATTTTCGAACCTCGTAACAATGTTATTTAACCTGAAAGGCAAAAAAACAGAAAAAATGTTTATATTTAATACTTGACCTAGGTCCAGCGAGCTAGATAACGCAGGAGCGATGTAGAATTCCCACGATGACAACAGGGATTTAAACCCTAGAGAACCACTGGGAAAGTATCAAGTAGGAGAAAGCTTCAACATTTCATTCTAGAAACAGTAAAGTGCACGTATTCCATGCCCAGGAAGACCGCTGTTTGTGTCCCTGTAGGCAAGGATTCCTTCTAAAAGACACTGAAGAACTCCAATTCTTACTAAAGGGATAAAACTAGGAAAAAAAATGTTCACATTAGACGTTAACTTAACAAAACTGCAAATTCTTACTAGTTTTGGTAAAGCTAAGGAAAAAGAAAAATGTTCTGGAAACCTTCAAATTTACAAAGTTGGACGAAATTATCAAAGTTTAGCAAATCTAACGCTAAAAGGGAGGGATAAAAAATCATTAGAACCTTTTTTGCACGCTCCTGGCCAATCACAAACTTGTCAAGGGCCTCGCAAATTTCTCTTGGAGTAGGCAAAGCCTTGCCAAGAGCCGAACCACCCCAATTTTCCTTCCCCGCACTGCCTCCGCCGGTCCCGCCGGTAGCAGGACGCGCGCGCACCAGATTCGTATTCGGAAGAAACGGCGGATTCGGTGGCTTTTCAACCGGCACAGCCGGTGGTCCGTTCGGCCCATTTTCAGGATGCAAATCCGCTGTGGGCTTGAAATCTCGCTTACATTCTCCTAAAACTCCAAACTGCGCAAGCGTTCTCAAATTCAGGTAATTTAACCTCGACGGCAAACAATAACTATTTACAGGATTAAATGCAGAAAGCTTTGTAGAATACAGACGACGGTAGTAAATTTCAGTCAAATGACGGCTACTGCTGCTTCTATTCGTCGAGCTGGTTCGAATCCCGGCTAGTCCTAATTCTCCCAGGCGTTTCCATCGCCCCATTGTATTTTCTCTTATAAATTCTGTAAGCTGAACGGTGGAACTCGACCGTGCGACCTGAGGCGCCTGGTAAATTATGGCGGCAATCTGATCATTTCTGTCCGGGTAATGAAAGGAAGACGGACAGACTTCTTATTTACCGTGGGCAGAGTAAGATATGAAAAAAAATTCCTCCGCACGAATCTTCCCCGAGGCCCACAGCAATAAAATGTGTTTCGATGATTATCTATAAAAATGTGTTAACAAACTCGTAACTCTCCCTATAAAATATTGCGTGTATTGTGACGTCAATACTGTAGATTTATTTCGTGTGGGAAGGTGTGTGTTTATATCGGGCTCTTGGATTGTATGTTTTTTTTTCCATGTGCTTAAACAGGGCTGCCCTCTATCCCCTACGCTTTTTGGGCTATACATTGATAAGTTGGAAGCGTGGTTAAGCAAGGAAGGCGGGGATGGTATCCATTTGGCAGGTTATGTAGTAAAATTACTTCTATATGCTGACGATCTTATCCTAATCTCAAAAACAGCTCATGGGTTAAGAGAACATCTAAAAGCCCTAGAACACTTTTGTCAGGAAGTTGGGATGCAAGTGAACACATCCAAGACCAAAATCATGATTTATTCATTGAATAGAAAAATTAAACAGCATACCTTTCTTTTTGAAGGCAGCCCACTTGATATAGTGAAAGAATACAAATATCTTGGGATTGACTTCCATTATAAGCTCAGTTGGGAAACCTGTAGAACGAAAAGGATACAGGGAGGTTGGAAAGCCTATTATTTGCTCCAAAATAGGTGTAGAAAAGCTGAACTTTGGGATTGGAAAACCAAGAAAACCCTTTTTGGTTTACTTGTCACGCCGGTTGTGCTTTATGGGTGCGAAGTGTGGGGAAGCAACACATCAAAGTGCAGTTGGAGACAGATAGAAAGAATCCAGAAACACCTAATAACAAATAATCTCAAAGTTAAAGCTACTGTTCCTTATGAAATCCTGCTAGCTGAGGCGGGAGCTTTTCCTTTGGAAGCTTCAGCGATAACCCGGTTGTTAAGTTATCTAAAAAAGGTTGAAAACATGGATAACCACCGGTGGCCCAAAACGGTTATGGAGGAGATTCTAGTCCGAAGAAAGAAAACATGGATGAAACAGAACATCAAGTGGCTGAACAAGTGGAACATCAAATTACATGAGTGTCCTGACACCAACAGTGAAATAAAAATCTATGTGAAGGAAAAATTCAGGACTGCCATGTGGTCAAATCAGATCGGACGAAAAAAAGCATATTACATCAAAGAGTTTAACCCAGCTAAGGAACATGGTGAAAAACCATATTTAGGTGCAACTATTAAAGGGAAAGCGAGGCTATTAATTGCTCAATTGAGAACGGGGTCCCACCATCTTAGATGTGAGACTGGTAGGTGGAAGACTCCTAAGGAAACTTGGGAAGAAAGAACGTGCTTATTTTGTAATAAGGGAGTGGTGGAAACGGAGTGGCACTTCGTCATGGAATGCACAGCGTACGAAAATATCCGTAATCAGTACTCAAGTATTTCAGATGTGGGCAATATGCAGCAGTTATTTGAGGAGGATAAGATAAATCAGACGGCTAGCCTCCTAGTCAAAATTAATAGCAGGAGATCTGATCTGGAGAAGAGTCTGGAGACAAACTAAGTTGTTGAGTGTCTCGGTCCCATAGGCTGTTTAGTCTCGTGGGCGCATTAAAATCTTTCATTCATTCATTAAGATATGAGAGCAATTATTTTGTTTTAATTATTTAATATTTGTATAAAATAAATTTTCGTTTCTGGAGTGGAACTGTGGAGGTATATCGCCCTCATACTATGAGATATGAAAGAAGATTCTCGGAAAGGATTTTATGTCGTGAAAGCATTAGCATTTGAAACTTTAGAAATCTATGGTCAACAAAGGTACAATTGACAATTTTTTAGATTTTCTAAAGAAAGAAGTAAAAAACAAATATTTTGCTTTTTAATTCATATTTGCCATTTGGTAATGGAATATATTTAAATTAATTAAATAAATAATTAATATAGATACATAAATTATTATAGATATTTTAAATTATATATATATTAATTTTCATAATATTATTTTATATTAACATTTAATTTATTTTAATAATAATTTGTGGAGTAAAAATTGGAAAAAAAAAAATTGAAAGCAACTATTAAAAAAGAGGGAAAGAAATTTGTGCACCCTTTTTTCATGGCTTACTTTCAATTCCTACATAGTAGTGCTCCATTAAAATATGGAAAGATTCTAAATTATCCCTTTCCCATAATAAAATTTATGCATGGGAACACTCCCACTGCTTAAGAAAACACATTTAATTAATCTATTAAAATAATTAATATTACTCTAAATTTATTATTTTATTATAATTAAATATTATTTATTATTTTATTATAATTAAATATTATTTATTATATTTAAGTTAAAATGAATTATTTTCCATGTATTCATAATTAAATTAATTTAACTAGTATAAGCATAGTGTGATGGTGTTGTTCTTGTCATCAAGGTTCAAACTCCGCTGAGGTGTTATTATTGAGTGTTTATATTGGGGATGAGGCCCTTCGTTTGTGACCTCATTGACTCATAGCTCTAGGTCAAAATAATCAATTTAGTTAACTCGCCAAAGTAGTTAACTAAATAATTAATTTAGGTAACTCACCATTAACAAGTTAGCTCACCAAAGTAATTCAAGAGCAACATTTCAAAGCTTTATTATAGCAATTCAAGATCCTAACATCATGTCCAATTCTATGTGATTTTATGTGTGTTCATGTTATCATTGTTTTGTGAAGGCTAACATTTTTGTAGATCTCCAAAGCATTCAAGCATTCAAGGAAAGCAAGATCCAAATCCTTGAGGTGATGTGCATGACTTCAGTCCTTCAAGGCAGCCATTTAAGGGTGGTGAGTTACAACACATAGTTATTTCATCATTCCTTCCTTTCAATTATCATTCCTATCATTGGCATTGACATTGTGGAAGTGGAATCACTTACACGAGGTTTGGCTGAGGTAAGCCCCTAAATGGCCCAACATTTTCTCCCTCTGTGAATGTGTAGGTTATAGGTTTGAAGAGGACTGGGGGAAATTATGAAGGAAAATTCTCTATTGTTGCATTCAAAGCCCTAAAAATTGTCAAGTTACAAAAACTCAATTACAATATTTACTGACAATATTTTGATAATTCTGCAATCGGGAAATAATAGCTTAGATCCAACATCAAAGAACTACAAAATTAGTTTTAGGACCCCTCATCAAAGACCCATTTTCCCATGGGCGATTAAGTCTTGTTCAATCAAGAGTTCAGTGTTCTAATGACATAATGGAAACAACCTCAAGGTGTGGGACCTTGCATGAATGAGGTTGAATCTCCGGAGAAGGTCGACTTCCTCTTCTAAACTAAGTGCAAATGTGTTGGTCTAACCTAGCACATGAAACCTATTACTACCCTAATGTAACAAATCATAAAGGAAAAGGGATAGAAGGAGAACATAAAATGAAAGGAAGGTGATGCACCAAGATAGAAACATGTTTCTTCCTACTTCTAAACAATATAATACATCAATAAAAAAGTTAAAACACATACTCATACACAAAGGTAAAAGGATTTTACTCAAACATGCAAGAGATAACAATGATAATAGTTGAACTTTATTAACATAAAAGCTTAGAAGCAATCTTTACAATGGAAAAATGCAAAAATTATACTGTCTGTAAGAGAAAAACCCCAGAGGAGCCAGAGGAAGAACCCTCAAAAAATATACAAGTGTTGCCTTTATAGTTTAGGCATAACTAAGATGAACATTAACCAAACCCTAACCCAGTTAAGGTTAGTAGATTTGATCAAAAAAGCACAAGATCTATCCAAAAAATCTATGTCCAGAACAAGCATGGGGTTCTTCCTTTGGCTCCTCTGAGGTTTTTCTTTTGCATACACTATATTTTACACTTTGTCATTGTAAATATTGGCTTATGCCTTTGCATTAATGAAGTTGATATTGTTGTTGGTTCTCTCCTCTTTTGTGTATGATCAATCTTTTATTACCTTTATGTTTGAGTGTTTGTTTGCATTTTTATGTATACATGTTTGAGTTAAATTATTTGTAGTTGTTGCGTTGAGAAATTCTCCTTCCTTCCAACACTCTGCCAAACCCCAACCTCCATGTTTACCTCTGAAATCAACCAAATAGAGAGTTGTGTGAGTCATTTGGTCCCCTTCTTTGATGTATTGTGCAATATTGGTCAAGAAGAAACAACCTTTCCATCTTGGTGTACCACCTCCATTTCCCTTTTATGCATTCCTTCTCCCCTTCTCCCCTATGAGCTATTGGAGTAGGGTAGTGGTAGGTTTTCATGTGTTGGGTTGGACCAACACTCTGCACTTGGATTGAAAAAGGAAGTCAACCTTCTCGAGAGATTCAACCTCATTCACGCAAAGGCCCCACACCTCGAGGTTGTTTCCATTGTTTCATTAAAACACTAAACTCCTATTAGTAGGGTGCAACTTTATGTGACAACAATTCCCTCTGCACATTCTAGATCTAGCTTTTGGTGATAGGTACATATCATCTAACACTTCCCATCTATCCACTTGCAATTTATAGTTTCAATCTGTACATCTTCATAATATTGCATTTTTCATATTAGGTCATATAATTCAATTAGGTCAGTCATTCCAAATCATTTCCAATTCACTTCCAAAACTTAAAAGGATCAAATCCAAGTATGATTGGCTCACCTTTGAGGTTCAAATTCAACCTTTGTACCTTGTGGATTTGCATGCTAATGAAACCCTTAGAAAAGTGGAATTTATCTTAGGTTCTTTACATTAAAACCCATCATCTCACCCTAGCCATTCCATTTTTTCTATGTTTCATTTTGGTGAACCTGACAGTTGACATCATAGCTTTTTGATTTGGTAGTCAAGTTCAAACCCTAGATCTAGGTTTTGCATCAATTTATCTTGTATTTCTCATTTAGGGTTTTCTATTTACATTATAAAATAAGTCATAAAAATCCAAAAATGTTGCATCCATATTGCATCATAGCTTGCATTAGGGTGTCTTTCAACCATTTAGATTATATTTTCATTTCAAAATTGTATTCAAAAAAGTGTCATTTTGTTCCAAAATTGTCATACATTTGTATTTGCATTACATTGGAAAATTTTGGAAAAAAGAGTCATTGTCAAACCCGTTTGCAGATAGGAATAGCAACCTTAAATAACAACTTAGACATTAAGCTTTTCAATTTTCAAAACCCTGAACAAGGACCCATTCACCCTTGGGTGACACTGGCCTTATACAGGTGCATCAATAGTCTTTTTCACACTTGTTTGTTTTTGTCTACTCAGTTATCTGTACTTGCGGATCTCAGTCTGAAATTCATAACTACATATCTTAAGGCATTTTGCATTTAGTTCATTTGGTGCAAGAAAGTGCATTGATTGGGTTCAAATTTTACATTCACAAATTATCATTTTCAGGTCCTTTGCATATTAAAATCAGTCAATTATTGTATTATAAATCTAAAGTTAGCATTCAAACTTGTTTAAATATCTTCAACATCACTATATACTTGTATTTTGCATCAAATTGGGATACATTAAGCAAATTATAGAAATTTATTTATTGTTACAACTGTTTTCAAGTAGAATCAGCATTCTTAAATAGTGTAGTACACAGTCAAACTTTGGACTTTTAGAACCCTTGACCAAGACCCAGACGCCCCTGGGCGATTCTGTCCTATTATCTAGACATAAGTCATCTTTTTGGTAAAATTTGGATGTCCTTGAAATCTTTGGTTGATCTTTCAAGTTGTGTGTTTGGTGATGACCTTAATTTTGATGATGACAATCATGATAATCTATCTCCTATTTCAACTCTTTTTGATGTCATGGGTCAAGATGAAGAGAGCATGCATGAATTCATACAAAATTCCTTACGCAACCTTAAGAATAATGCAACCTTTTATCCTTCAAAGCAATGCCCTACTACTCCATACCAACAACATCCTACCATACCACCACTTGAAATGTTCACTCTTTTGTACCCTGAAAGTAAGTCACAAAGCATACCTCAACCAATGCACATGGAATAACCTATCAAAAACAATCATAAGGAAAGCACATCAACCAACCCTCCATCATATGAGCATAAAGTTACAAACACACCCATCAATTTGGAACATACTTATGGACAAGGGCTTCGAATCTTGAGGGAACAAAGATATGACATTAAGAATGAACATGAATTCCACTCTCTCTTGGAACAAACACCATCTGAAGACACTAAAGGGCTAGGTTACCAATATCCTCCACCTTCACACCAAACAATTGGCCGACCAAGTAAGAAAAACAAACCTTATAAACTTAAGAAGTTACATTTTTTCATACTATAAACAAGACTAGATGGGCCTTTCAGATACTTCTTAACCTAGGACTTATCACTTTTCCACCTATCCATGAACAAGAAGATAAGAAAGGAAAGAGTAAAAACATGTCTTATTATGCATATCATAGAACACTTGGACATCTTACTGATGAATGTCATGCTTTAAAGAAGATATTGAAAGAATTTATTCTCTACAAGGATCAATTCGAACGTGTCATAGATTAAAATTCATTTCTTGTGTTCCTTTCCAAGTGGTAGTTGTAGTATCATAACATTCTCACTACCATTCATGAGAGTATAAATTAGGCTTTATGCAATCATCTTTTATCTTTCAAGGAGCACCATATCAGGCTCACCTTTGCTCCTATGGTTGGGGGGCAAGGGGTTGGTTAGTCATCTCCTAGGAGTATTCCTTCTACCAAGGGATCCCTTTATCTCCTTAAAATTTTAATGTAGCAAGTACACTAACCTTTCAAAGGGGGCATATAGTCCCCTGCTTGTTGTCTGCATAAGAAATGGTCCCTTCTTAGTGATGATAGCATACATCTCCTAGGAAGTGTGACCTTGTCAACCAAAGTGTGGCCTTCTTAATTCATGTGATGTGTCTCCTTTTTGGTGATCTTGGACTTGATGTCCCATAAGAGTGTGACATTTCTTGTTATACGACACTCCTCTTGGTGGTTATACTATGGTTGGTATTCTCTAAGGTGTGATTTTCTATCCCTTCCTTGGCGATGATATCATGTGTGATGCTCCTTAAGGGGTGACCCTCATGTATTAAGAAAATCTCATTTTTTGTTACCTTTTATGGTGATGTTACTATAACATCCCTTGAGGCTTTAAAAATTTGGCATATTCATCCCTCGTGATGTTAAACTTTGGCATATCCGTCCCCCGTGACATTAAACTTTGGCATATTCGTCCCCCATGACATTAAACTTTGGCATATTCATCCCTTGTGACGTTAAAATTTGGCATATTCATCCCCCTGTGACATTAATACTTGACATATTCGTCCCCCATGATGTTAAACATTGGAATTTTTGCTCCACTCTGTTCATGGGAGTTGAACTTAGTGTAGCATTGACATAGCATCTTGTAGCACCTTATCAAGGTTATCAAGGAATATAACTCTCGGTATGGTTGTTATGGGCACATCTTGTAGACGTAGTGTGTGTTTCCCATTTTTCCACCTTGCTATGGGAACACCTTTTAGACCTAGTGTGTCTCTTATTTTACCTTGTCTTGGGGGCTCAACTAGTGAATATCAGACTTCACTAACCCATGTGTCTCTCAATTTGTGATTCACCTAGCAAATATCAAACTTTTTTATTGTGTGAGTCATGAATGCCTTTTAACATGGCCACCTAAAATAAAACAACTTGTTTTCCAATGGATCCACATGTTTTATGAGTGATGCATATGAATTTAGTCATCATGGAGTGTTTTCTTTATTCAATGGATGACAGTTAGTATTTGAGAAAATTTAAGACTGAGGTCTATTTGCCTTGTGTTTTGTTGTGTTTCTTTTCATGTGTCTTCTTCATTTTTACATCATGTTTGTTTTCATTTCATCATCATCTTTATGTTTTATGGTATCATGTGTGTTTTCTAACATGTATGTTTGTGTGTTGTTTTGTTGCATATCATACATGTGTGTTCCTTCGTGCTTATGTTGGTTTGCCATGGGATCTTGGATCCTGAGGGCTTCTCCATCTCCCTTGATCCTTAGTCATCCTATCTCTTCATCATTCTTTACATTTGAACCCCTCTTGACACATATTTATCTACTTTAGTGCAAGTCTGAGAATAAGTTCATACTCTCACTAAAGTGGGGGCTCAATGCAGTGTTGGAAATTATCACCCTTAAAATTTTCACATTATGTTTTGTCCCCCTAATTTATTGGACTTAATTAAGCTCCTAATTTTCAAAATTATGCATTCCAAGGCCTAATTTTTACCATTTTTGGAAGGATTACAAGCATTGAATAAATGCATCCAATCGTTATTTTGCTCCAGACTAAGTGTGTCTTGGAAATTTGGGCCAAGACCTATTCGCCCAAGGGCGAATGGTTCCCTCTTCTTATCCAAGATCCAAATTCAAATATGTTTTTGGTGGCATTCTAACATCCAAAATTCAAATATTAAGTGTCGACTTTTGGAATCTAATTTTTGGGAAATTAGTACAATTGCATATAAATACCTAGTTATTACATCATTTGAAATCTAAGGATTATTAACAATCTAGAGGTGAACATCAAGAGCAAGCCAAGAGCAGCATTTCAAACATTTATTGCAGCAATTCAATATCCTAACATCATGTCCAATTCTATGTGATTTTATGTGTGTTCATGTTATCGTTGTTTTCTGAAGGCTAACACTCTTGTAGATCTCCAGAGCATTCAAGCATTCAAGCATTCAAGCAAAGCAAGATTCAAATCCTCGAGGTGATGTGCATGACTTTAGTCCTTCAAGGCAACCATTGAAGGGTAGTGAGTTACAACACATTGTGATTTCATCATTCTTTCCTTTCGATTATCATTCTTGTAATTGACATTGTCATTATGGAAGTGGAAACACTTACACGGGGTTTGATTGAGGCAAGCCCCTAAATGGCCCAACATTTTCTCCCTCTTTAAAAATGTGTAGGTTATAAGTAAATGAAGAGGACTGGGGAAATTTTGAAGGCAAATTCTCCATTGTTGCATTTAAATCCCTAAAAGTTGTCAAGCTACGAAAACTCAATTACAAAATTTACTAACGACATTTTGAAAATTCTATAACCGAGAAACAAAAGCTTAGACCCAACATCAAAGGACTACAAAATTAGTTTCAAGATCCCTCATTAAAGACCTATTCACCGATGGGCGACTGAGTCCCTTTGCACATGCCAGATCTAGCTTTTAGTGATAGGTACATATCATTTGACACTTCCTAGATCCACCTGCAATCTACAATTTTAGTGTGTACATCTTCAGAACATTACATTTTTCATATTAGGTCGTATATCTCAATTAGGTCAATCATTCCAAAACATTTCCAATTCACTTCCAAAACTCGAAAGGATCAAATCCATGTCTGATTGGCTCACCTTTGAGGTTGAAATTTAATCTTTATACCTTGTGGATTTGCATCCTAATGAAAATCCTTGGAAAAGTGGAATTGATCTTAGATTCTTTACATTTGGAACCCATCATCTCACCCCAACCATTCCACTTTTCTATGTTTCATACAGTAAGGTCTACATTCATTATAAAAGGCACCAAACAAATTGGAGTGCACATACACTTTTATTTCATTCCTTCAAAATTTGGAATGTGATGAGGGATACACCACCCAAACCCCACAAAACACAACAATAGATATGAACAAAAAAGATGCGAGATAAAAAATAACCCACTTTCAATTATTTCCAAAAAAATGAAATTATAGATTCAAAACTTACATGTTACAATCTCATGGGTTTGATTCATTACAACAAAATCAATTATGAAAGAAAAACTATTATTCAGAGCCAAAAACTGCATTAATGGAGCCACCTTCTACGACCCCCTCATATCCGTTTTTATTTTACCCAATAACTACCCTAGAATGTTCTAGAAAGTACAACTTTCCCTTTTTTTTGGCATCAAAAGTCTCACCGTTTGATTTCTGGCCTAGGAAGAAATTTTAATGAAATTCACTTTATAGAGGGGCAACTTCGCGGGGCCATAACTTTTGATCCGGTGTCTGATTTGCTATTATTGCATATTGTTGGAAAGCTCTCAAAGAGATCTACAACATGTGAACCATCGTAGGTCGGTTCATCCACTTTTTGAGTTGTTTTAGGGCCTCTAAATTTTTATATTTGAATTTGAAGCTGCATTTGAGAAATTTCTTGGGATGGAACTTTAATTTCTCCCAAACCATGCAGGGTATTGAGGTGATTCTTTTGTGACCAAAAATGTTTTCCAACTCTGCTCCTTTGGGTAAATTTTTAGGTCCATACAAGCCCATTTAGGCCGACTTACTAAAAATAGTAAGTGACTGTTTTGCCTTTTTTGACTTATGACTGTCTTACACCCTTTAAGTGCCATCATGGAACTCAAAACAACAAAAGAAAATAAGGAAAAACATTTTTTTGGGTGGTGCAAGATTTCCCTATACCATTGGATGCTCCTACATCAAAATGCCTCTTTTAGCATGTGAATCACTACTTTTTGTATACCTTAGATGCCTCATTTTGTGCAAAATTCTAGTATCACTTACAATAGGTTACTCATTGTTTTAACATGCATTTTCTAAATGCAAAAAGGAAGAAACTCCCTTCAAATTTAAATGTCCATATCAACATTGTTTTTTTGATCTTATGAATATAAAATTATCTTTCTATTGTTGTAAATCAATCCTGCACTCCTAGGGCCCACTAGAAGCTTTACAAAAATCATATGGAGTCTTCAAATGCAAATAAATACTATTAGTTTTATTGCAAATAATGACTTTATCAAACTAATTAGCTTTTGGCATACCTAGAGAGAGTCTTATTCACATTGCTTAAGTATCCACTTAGTGACTTCTATAGTTTTATCTCACCTCATGTGGTTGAGACATGTGTCTTCACTTGTGAGAAACCTCTTGCATGCACACTTGCAACTTACATAATACTTGTCATGTGAGTTAATAAGTGTTCCATCTATTAGAAATCTGAAATAGATTGAATAACCTGAGGAACTTTTTAAGAGAGAATCAAAGTTACATAAACTGGAAAAACATAAGTATGCAAACCAGGACTTCGACAGATTACACAATGTCGATGTGACAAAATTGCATTAAGAGCTTCCAAGCTGAAAAGATACAATGTGAATATGCATGAATGAATGCAAGAGTATGCAAATACAAGCTAGGTAGTGAGTTTATATAGAACTTAGGAGAGGAGGTAGGTGGCAAATCCAACCAATAGGAATAAACCACAAAAAGTGGAAAGTGGTTCCAGCCTTTAAGGAAGGGGATACCACACACTTATCTCCTAGTAATAAACTCACTTTATTGTCCTAAGAAAGCTTAATTAAGTGTAGGAAAAACCTAAGAATAAGGGAAAATAAATTAACCCACTAGAAAAATAAAAACCTATACCAACAACCCCCCTTAACTGCAACTTAGTTGGATGTAAAAGATGATGGGTCCTGGAAAATGAGGCCATATTAGGTACCCATTTACTTGAATGCAATGTAGAGAAATCTCTCACAACCGAAGAAAAGGAGAAAACCATGGGACAAAAATCCTCTCCAAAAGAGAGATGAAAAATAGAAATGAATTACCAAGTAGCCCCCCCATGGATGACACCAACCGCACCCTAAGCAAAGCTCACAAATGAAGGAACTTTCTCTTAGTGAAGGGTTTGGTGAAGATGTTTGCAGTCCGATTTGATGTCAAACAATCCTTGAGATCAGTGATCTCACTATGAAGTAACTCTCGAATGTAGTGCATGTGGATCTCAATGTGCTTGGTCCGTTAATGATGGACTAGATTGTGAGAGATCTGAATCACACTATGGTTGTCACAATGGATGACTGTGGGCTTCCGGAAGGGAATGCCAAACTCAGTGAGAATGTTTTAAAGCCAGATGGCCTTAGTAGAAGCATTAAATGCTCCTCGATACTCAACCTTCGTAGATGAAAGAGCAATAGCAGACTGCTTCTTGCTCAACCAACAAACTGGATCAAAACCAAGAGAGAAGCAATATCCTAAAGTGGACATGTGATCCTGAGAATCACTTGCCCAATTTGAATCTGTGTGTCCCACCAAGTCAATATCCATGCCCATTGCATAATGAATCCCATAATTGTGAGTACCCTTGATGTAGTGAAGAATCCACTTAGCTGCTTTCTAGTGCAGCTCGTGTGGCTCCTACATGAATTGAGAGACCATTCCTACTGCATATGAAATGTCGGGCCTTGTATGAGTCAAATAGATGAGACAACCAACAAGTTGTCAATACAAAGTGCCATCAACCAAGGGTGAAGAACACTTAGCCTCAAGTTTGACCCTTGACAAAAATGGAGTTGGTGCAGGCTTACAATCATCCATGTGAAACCTCTAGACAATGTCAAGTGCATACTTAGACTGTGCAAGAGAGATAACTGAGGAAGATTGAGTAATCTCAATCCCTTAGAAGTAGTGCAACAAGCCCAAGTATGATATCGAAAACTAATCATGAAGGGTGGTTTTCACTACTCGAATGGTGGATGAGTGACTCCTTATGATTAACAAGTCATCAACGTAGAGAACCAAGAAAGTGTGAGTATCATCCTACTACAATATATAGACATTAGGATCAAAATGGCATCGAGTGAACCCCACTATCAAAAGGAAGGAGTCCATCTTGGCGTACCAAGCTCGAGGGGCCTATTTGAGGCCATAGAGAGAATTTTGAAGATGACACACAACTGAAGAATCCTGAATGAACCCCTATGGTTGCTCCATGCATATCTCCTCCTAAAGATCATTGTGAAGAAAAGCACTCTTCATATCCATATGATGAACATCCCATCTATGTGTTACATCTATGGAAAGAACAAGTTAGATGGAATTAATTTTGGCGACTAGTGCAAAAGTCTTAGAGTAGTCAATCCCTGAAACTTCAGAGAATCCTTTGGCAACCAAGCAAGCCTTATGCTTATCAACCGACCCATCTACTGCATATTTTTTTTGATAGAACCACTTGCATTGAACAAGTTTTCTTCCCTTAGGAAGTGGGACAAGATCGCAAGTGTGGTTCCTCTCCAAGGAACTAAACTCTTCCTGCATGGCTACATCCCACTCGGGGACACCAAAAGCTTCTCAAAAAGTTTGTGGATTGGAAGCTGAAGTAAGGAAGGCATGTGGAGCATCCTAAAACTATGATCACGTTCTCCTGTGATCTGATGGATCGCCTATCTAATCACCTACTGACTGCAAAGTTTGACAAGCCCAAAGAGGCCCTACGATTGGAGAAGGAGGAGAATCATCATCCTCTAAATATGAACCATGTGCATCCTCATGATTACTATCATCATTTGAAGTGGAGGAAGAAGACTCATCATCATGATTTGAGGTATTATGAACCTCTGAAGAACTATCATCATGATACAAGGACTCCAAGCTGATGGTGGTAGAAGTGTCAAGAGAAGGTCTAGAAGTACTCTCCTCAAAGTGAACACTCCTCTTAATGAAAACTCATGTGTGGTAAGATGAAGAATCTTATAGCCTTTGACATCATCTAGGTAACTAAAAAATATGCAAGGCTTGCTCTACGGATCCATACCCTTGTGTTTCTATACTAGAATGTGAGCCCATGCATTAGATCCAAGCACTCGAAAGTGCTTAACTAACAGTTTCTTACCATTCCAAGCTTGAAAAGGAGTTACCCCCTTCACAGCTTTATGGGGAATGCGGTTCTGGATACAACACACATAGTTAATGACTTCTACCCAGAAAGGTGGTGCCAAAGACTTGGAGTGAATCATACAATTAGCCATCTCTTTTTGAAAGGACCGATTCTTCCATTTTGCAACTCCATTCTCCTAAGGACTATAGGGGACTGTATGCTATAAATCAATTTCCTTTACAGAAAAATATTGCAAAAACTTGTGGTTGACATATTTCCCCCCATTATTTGTACACAAAACTTTGATAGGTTTTCCAGTTTGTTTCTTTGCAAAAGTATTATACTCCAAGAATGAATTGAAGACTTCAGACTTCTATTTGAGAAAGTACACAACGGTGTACCTGGAGAAATCGTCAATGAATGTCAAAACATATGGGGCTCTACTGAAAGATGGTTGTGGAAATGGCCCTGCCAAATCACAATGTACCAACTCCAAAAGATGTGAAGCTCTCCAAGATTTTCCTTTGTCAAACTTCTCTTCAAGATGCTTTCCAAGAATGCAACCATGACAAACACCTTTAGAAAAGTGAATTGCAGGCAATCAGGACCGTAACCATTCAAGTGACCAAATTGTTGATGCCACGAGTTACTCATATCATCTGAATGAGTGAGTAGAACAATCGAAGGAGGATTGAGAACAAAGTGAGAGAATAAATAAAGCTGAGACTGATGATCTGCTCTCCCAACTACAACTATAGAATCATTTTGTATCTCACAAATCACCATTAAATCAAGAGTAAACTCAACTCTCTTTCCTATATGTGTGTGAGTGATTTGATAGATAGATACGAGATTAGTTGATAATGAGGGCACACAAAGAACACCTTAGAATGTGCCATCCCCAATATCAACAAACCCTCTCCCACACACCTCAAGTGGGGTGTCATCACCCATCAAAATGGAAGGCATAGAACATGACTCCGTAGATTCAAGTTCATCCTCAGTTGAAGCCATGTGGTGTGAAACACCCAAATAAAGAACCCATGTGGATGGTGGAGAAGCAACTGCTACAAGGGCCTTTCCTTTTCCTTTCCCATTGTTGTTCTCTTTAGCCTTGTGAGAACCCTCTTTTGAACTTCGTTTGATGGAATCAAGAACACTGAGATTATTCTTCTCAAGAATGTGTGTCAAATGATCAACCTATTTCTTCAAACATTTGTGCTCATCATGATCGAGTTTCTTATAATAGGCACATTTGACCCTCTCTTTCTTAGGCTTTTCACCTTTTGAAGATGAGGTCTCATTACTTAATTTTGGAGTAGCCAATTTCTGATTCTTCTTCTCTTTGTTATTCTTTTGTTTCTTATCCTTATCACTACTTTATCCTCTTTGTTCATTTGTGCCAAGGTTAGCAGCCAAGGCATGAGACTTAGAAGACTTAAGAGTGCCCATCTAAATTAGCTTATCTTGCTCCCGTGTGAGAGAAGTAGTAAAATCATCCAAAGATGGCATCTTGAATTGAGATCCAAGTGCATCCTTAGTAGCATAAAAGGTAGAAACAAATATTATTGTAGTTGTAGCCTTAGTGATTTCATTTTGGTGAAGAAATCTTGAATTGTGTTGAAGTTGTGTGGATTTAAACTAATTAGTTTATTCTACAACATATGACCCCTCATAGAATCTTGTGTGCCAAAAAGAGATTCTAGTTTTTTCCATATTTCATTTTGATGAGGGCCACACCACCCAAAACCCACAAAAGTCACAACAACAGATACCAACACAAAAGATGCGAGACAAGAAAAATGACTCACTTTCAATTATTTTCAGAAAATGAAATTACAGACTTAAAGCTTACATGCTACAACCTCATGGGCTTGATTTTATTACAACAAAATTCAACTCTAAAAAAGAAAATCTACTATTCAGAGCCACAATCTGCACTATCAAGGCCACCTTCTACAACCCCCACTTAACATTTTTTATTTTCCCCAATAACAGCCCTAAAATGTTCTAGAAAGTTCAAATTTCCCCTTTTTGCTTTGGCGCCAAAAGTCTCACTGTTTGATTTATGACCTAGGAAGAAATTTTATGAAATTCACTTTTTAGAGGACCAACTTCGCAGGGCCATAACTTTTGATCCGGGTGTCCAATTTGCTATTATTGCATATCGTTGGAAAGCTCTCGACAAGCTCTACAATTCATCGTAGGTTGGTTCAACCACTTTTTTGAGTTGTTTTGGGGCCTCTAAAGTTTTATATTTGAGTTTGAAGCTACATTGGAGGAATTTCCCGAGACAAAAACTTTAATTTCTCCCAAACTGTGCAGAGTATTGAGGTGATTCTTTCGTTATCAAAATTTACTTTTTGCTTTGCTCCTTGGGGAAAATTTTCACGTCCATACGAGCCTATTTAGGCTGGCTTACTTAAAATAGTAAGTGCTCATTTTTCGCTATTTTTGATGCCTGGCAGTCTTATACCCCTTGAGTGCCATCATGAGACTCAAAACAACTAAAGAAAATAAAGAAAACATTTTTTTTGGGTGATGCAAGATTTCCCTACACCGCTAGATGCTCTTGCATCACATTTGGAGTATTCAAAGATTCAATATGAAAGAGAAAATCAAGAGATACAGACACACACAATTCTCCATATGCTCTATCACATTTGTTAAATCACTTAGACTTTTTTTCATCTTCAATTGGTTCAGTTTCCAATCCCATTATTACTCTATGCAAACCAAGTATTCTTAAGTGAATTTCCATTTGTGATTTCCACTCAAAATAGTTGTATGCAATTAGAATAGGAACTATTGTTGATGCCATGATGAAGAAATGCAAAAAGAAATGCATAAAAGAAAGTAAACACAAGAATTCCAAGAACACCCCCACCCTTTTCACTAGTATCAAAGATCACCCTCCAAATATTATAAGGTTGGCACTTTATAATTTAGTGCGTTTACAAAGCCTTTTTCAAGATACAATGCTCAATAGGCTCAAAATAACCAAAATTACAAATTATAATACAAAATGAACCTGGTTTAAAATCTTGAAAAAATATCCTTATGGTTGTGCTCTTCAAGACCTTTCCAACGCCTATTCCTTTTCGAAAATTAGAGCACCAGGGTGAAAGTTATGGCATGTTGAAGAAATTAGCACAAGATAGCTTCAACCTAAAATATCTTGTACAAAAATGCAAAAAATATTCTCGATACCTTTGTGGATGGAAAGTGCTCATCTCCATCTTTCCAATGATATCTTATTTGTTGAAATCCAACACTCGAAGCAAAAGATACGAATTTTTGAAAAAAAATTGGCTGAATTTTGCCTGTAGGAAACAATTTTTTCTAGCAAAAAAGTTTTACTTCTAATTTCATTAATGAAAAATCTACTCATTTTTTGTAGACAATAACAAAAACCCCAAAAAAAATTGATGTTAGGAACAAAACCCATAAATCATTTTTTTGATTTAGAAAAGCGAGAGAGGTAGAAAAAATGAATTTTTAACCTTCAACTAGTAGAAAATGATGCCACGACACCTTTTGTACATAAATTTTCTTCAAATTTGTGCAGGATATGCAAAGTAAAGATAGTCAATTAGATTTGACCCACTAGCTACAAAACCATAAAATCATTTTTCCACCACAAATGAGTGGAAGCTAGATTTCTAAAAGCTTGGATTTGGGACAAAATGATCTCCAATTTGGATGAAACAAAGCCAAATATATAACTTTCTTGAGCCTTCACGGACACATTGAAGCGGTAAAAAATGTTGCTAGATATAACTAGAAATGTTGCAATCACCTGGATCTCACAAAACACATGCAAAATAAATAGGTAATTAAATCTTTGCAAACCCTTTATGATTTTCTAGATTGTTCAAGAACGCAAGAGAAGAGCATACAAGAATTTACAAGAAACTCAATCACTCAATCAAGAATCTAGGAACTTATATTTCTCAAAACGAAAGCTCTAATACCATGCTAAACATCTTAAATAGATTGAATAACCCAAGGATCTTTTAAAGAGAAAATCAAAGTTAAACTAAAAAAACATAAGAATGCAAACTAGGACTCTGAGAGATTATGTAATGTCAATGTGACAAAATTGCATTAAGAGCTTCCAAGCTGAAAAGATACAATGCAAATAGGCATGAATGAAATGAATGCAAGAGTATGCAAATACAAGCTAGGTAGTGAGTTTATATAGAACTTAGGAGAGGAGGTAGGTGGCAAATCCAACCAATAGGAATAAACCACAAAAAGTGGATATGGACCACCAAAAGCGGAGATGGCCACCAAAAGTGAAAATTGGTTCCACCCTTTAAGGAAGGGGACACCACACACTTATCTTCTAGTAATAAACTCACTTTATTATCCTAATCAAGCTTAACTAAGTGTAAGAAAAGCTTAGGACTAAGGGAAAATAAAAACCTACACCAAAACCATCATTGGTGAGGTAGTTAATCATTGTGTTCAATTTTCCTACCTTCACCACCTTGCCTATATATGCAACGTTTCTATGTACATTTGAATCATCTCTTGTATTGATTCTTTGATAATATCAATTAGGGTTATTTGTGTGCATGTATTTTGTGGAATTTTCTTAGTTTTATGCTTTAAGATCTTGGAAATCATAACATGGCATTAGATCCATGCTAGCAAAACCCTTCCTTAAATCTCGTAGATAGCCTAGTCAAGAGTTCCCCATAGAGAAAATTTTGTTTCATTTGCTAGTTTGTTCAAGACTTAGGTGCATGCAATATGTGGTTTGATATGTTTTTTTTGTATGTGCTCTCTAAATTGTTGAGGGGTAATTGTGTGAATATTGTTGAGTGTAGAAGCTAAGACATGTAGGCATGGAAGGCCCTTGGAAACGACCATCAATTTCTTTGGTAGTAATCTCGACCTGCTAGATCCACTAGAAACATCATTATTTGCAGCTTTGACATTTATCACAAATTTTCTATAAAGAGGCACGACTCTCTACACCTATTGGTCGCTCTATGTTACTTCCATCATTGTTGTTGAGATCACAACAAGCGCCCACCTCCACACAACCTATTCAAGGAATTATCATTGTGCAAGCATAGTGTTGGAACCTGCAAGTCGAGCCCTTTCTACATCTATGTTGATTCCAATGTACCCAACACCTCTATTTTGTGTGCATATACAATGAAAAAACATGAGAGGAAAGCCACATAGGCCACCATACTTCTATGAGTGAGCATTAAGGTCTAATCAAGATGTGCTAAGAGAGGTTGTGATACTCCTTGTGAAGTCGTATGATTTGAGCTAGGCCACAATACTCCCGTCAAAGCCTACAAGTTGGCATGATAAATTCTTTGTGCACGAGTCAAATACATTCATTAAAAGGGAAGCAATGATTTTTAAGAGGCACTCTATGGGTTGTGAGATGCCATTTTGAATGACAATTCAATTTATTGAAGACACTTTCAATATGGTCGATAGGCATTTGGTAGTTTGATCTAAGCCAGTGAATAAGGTGATCTAAACATAAGATTCATTGTTGCATGTAATTAGATGCTAGTTGGAGTTTTCAGACTTGCATATGAGGTTGTGTGAACCTCTAGAAAAGCCATGGATTTTCTTGGAGAGTCTTTGTGTACATGTGGATTCTGTGAGAGTTTTCTCTCTTGTCTTTGCATACACAGGTTGACCTTTGGTGTCCCATCCCCACTTTCATTATTGGGCTTATTAATCTAGTGATGAGTGGGTGCTCTACTTTATAGATGTATTTCCCTACTTTATAGATGGATTTCCTTTGAGTTGCGAGTGATTTCATTTTCATTTGTTCCTCTATCATAGGCATCAAATTTCTTTGGAGGAATTTTGTTGCATAGTTATTGTGATTGTTGCATGTAATCCTGTAATTTTGGATGTAGTAGTTGTTTGGTAAATCCCATGCCTCCTACTTGGTAAAAAACTCCATCGACCTATGCATCTCATCACACAAAGAGAAATGATTTTGAGGTGTTAAAATTACTCCCACAAATAGTGTTTCAAGTGTTTTTTGAATCAACCTCGCAACATCAACAACTCTCCACTTGCCCCCTTGTGGTCAATCACTCCTTATTTTATACGTGTTAAATTTCATGTTAGCATTAGATGTTATTTTCTATGATTTTATGTTAACAATTCATTACAACCATGACAATATATATTGATCCATAAAGGTTAAGGAATATTTGTCTAGTCATTAAAGGGGGGTGCATTTTCATTTTGGCATAACTTTCAAACTGTAAGTCGGAATTTCAATTGTGAATAGTTGATGAAAAAATCTTTCCATTAGAAATTTTAACATTGAGACGATTTAAAAAGTTTATTGTTTGATACACATTTTATATCCTCATTTAAAAGGAAAACTTTAAGTTTCTAAGTGCAAAATAAGCAGTAGGAATTACTGTAACTTTTGATTAGCTACTCAAATTGAGTATTGCTTTTTTGAAAGTGAATAATATTTTGACCCTCATTAGAAATGATATCACACTCAATTATAAAGTGCCATTGTTTGTTCTATTAAAAATTTTATATGCACTAAAATATATAAAGTGTTAATTCAGGGAGGATCAAAGTAATCAAAAGATAAAAAAAAAGTGATATAATAAGTGTGATCAAACCTTCAATTTATATGTATTTATCCATCTTCATAGCTTCTATTCATGTTGAACCCTTGAAAAATCCCAACAAAGCTTTTGGGAAGGTTAGAGAACTATGAATCCACGCGCTAGAAAATGACCTCCTGAGTTTAAGTCCAAGAGCCTATAATACTACAGAGGATTATTTCACATAAATTAAATCACTAAGATTTCAACTCAAATAATGTGGGATTGATTGAAAAGAAGGATGATCAATTCATCCTCCATTACTTGTCGTTACACGGGATTCTATAGATGCTTCATAGAGAGCATCTAAAGATTCCTTCTAGTAGGAAATCACTTCTTGCATCAAAATTTAGAGGCACTTCACCAAGAGTGCATCTAGAGATTCTTTATGGTAAGACTTCACATCAATTATTTGGTACTTGTTCTACATCATTCTTCACATGGAGCATTTGAGAAACATTAAGAGAAGTCATCATCATCTTATGGGGGGCTACATAGTCTCTCATTATTGAATCATCTATTTTTGGTGAGGAGTTTTGTTCCCACTAGTTTTTCTCCTTAACCCTAATTTATAAGAGATTGTATTGTACATGGGTACCTAATGTGGCTAGTGGTCGGGACCCATCATCATCTTGCATACATTACTCCCTAAGTTGCACTTAAGGGAGGTGTTGGTGTAAATAGTGACTTTATCAAACTAGTTAGCTTTTGGCATACCTAGAGAGAGTCTTATTCACATTGCTTAAGTATCCACTCAGGGACTTCTATAGTTTTATCTCACCTCATTGAGGCACATGTATTTTCTTGTGAGACACCTATTGTATGCACACTTTCCACTCACAAAATACTTGTCATGTGAGTTAACAAGTGTTCCATCATTGGAGAGGTAGTCAATCAATGTATTTAACTTACCTACCTTCACCACCTTACCTATATATACAAGGTTTCTATGTACATTCAAATCATCTCTTGTATCAATTCTTTTATAATATCAATCAAGCTTCTTTGTGTGCATGTATTTTATGAAAGTTTCTTGGTTTTTGCTTTATGATATTATAAATCATAACAATTGGAGGGAGACTTTGTGAAACTCTTGATATATCCACAAACACTTTTTATTATAGTGCTCATTATTAAAGGAATACTTTACATTGATACAATTTCCATGATTAAATGAACCTTGTTTCGTTGAAAAAGGGATCCTTGATCTAATGCATAAATCACTAACTCCAATCCTTCTTCAAAGAACATTAGGATACAAATCAGTAGGGAAATTAGATTGACTTCCAACCTTAAAGGTGAGTTAATCAGCCTTGGATTTGATCCTTTAATGCCTTACAAATTTTTTGAGATGCAATGATGCAAATAGATGACTATGAAAATACATTGTTTTGATGTAAATACAAAAAAATGGAAATTGAAAGTTAGCTTTGAGGGCCAGAAATGGAAATAGTAGACATGCGTACACTTGTAGTTCAAATTTGAGTTGATTTTGGGTGGACTAGAGTGTAAGGATGCCCTAGTCCAAGGGTCTAAAGCTGAAATTTGCTTTCACAATCCTCAGGTACCTAGTTTGTAGCTTCTCTCTTTCAGATCCCGTTGTCAGATCTTCATTGGTTGTCGAGGTAATTGAGTTTTTGTATCTTGCCAAGTTGTAGGGCTTGAATAAATGAATGAGTGAATTGTCTTCAAATATTTCTTCAATCCTCTTCAAATCTGTTGTTGTTTCCACTTCCACAATGGCAAAATCAATGAAAGGAAGGGTTGTGTCATATAGGGGTTTGCCTAAGTCAAACTTCATGTTGGTGTTTCCACTTCCACAATGGCAAAATCAATGAAAGAGAGCTTATCCTTTTGATGGATAAAGGCTAAATGATAAATAAATGATGAATCAAAACTTGGATGCAAATCATCAATCATATTTGAACTCCTTGAAGGATTGAAGTCATAAACATCTCCTCAAGGCTTGATTATTGTAGTGTAGGAAAAAGTATCGCTTATTCACACTTAATTTGGGAATTGATATTAAAATGAACTGAATTATGCCTTAATTTAGTGTTGTAATATGTATTTTACTTATTCACATTAAGTTTAGGGCCCTATTAAATAAAATAGACTTAATTGTGTCTTATTTTTAGTGTTGTAAAGTGTACCTCTTTACACTTTCACACTTATCTAGGGCTTTACTAATTAATTGAGGTTAAATTTCCTTAATTGGTCCCTTTAATTCAAATCCAAGCCTAATTAATTGCAAATTTCAAAGAGAAAACCCCAACATTCATTAATGCCTGAACATAACACTTCTCATTGAGCAATGTGTGTTCTAGGTAAGTGACCTAGGACCCATTCACCAATGGGAAATGGGTCCTCACTTAGACCTAGGACCTAAATTTTAATTATGTTTTTGGCAGTATTTTAATGATTTCAAATCTATATTCACATGTCGGCTTGTGTTATTTGAATTTCATGAAATTAATGTTACATTACCTATAAATATAAGTTCGTGTCACTATGTTTCATCTAAGTTTTCAAGTGTTGAATTGCAAGAGCTAAAGTGAGATTTCAAGAGAATTTAAAGGCATTCAAGAGAAAATTTATTGAAGAATTATTGTAAAAAACAAGATCCAATTATCATATCAAGGTCTTCTTGCATCACACATGTTATTGGAGCTAATATGTTGATGTAGTGTTCATGATCCATTCAAGCAATCAAGGTATTGTTTCAAATCAAGTTTCAAGATCAAGATCCACATCTATTGAAGCCATTTCATGCTAGTTGCAGATTTACATTCCAAGGTTCATTCAAGGGTTTGGTGAGTTGTGACATTGCTTTGTTCATTCATCATTCCTTCGTGTTTCATTGTTTCATTTCAATGTTTAATTACCAAAACAGGGTTTGACTAAGGCAAACCCTCGTTCACCATAAACAAAACATTTTTATCTCTTGATTTGTGTTTATATATTTATGTGGAATATATCTTGGAGATCTCTTGAAGAGGAAAATTGGAGTTGTCAAAGTTGCAAAAGTTGTCAAGAAAGTTTTCATCTCACAGAAACTCAATTGCATAATTTCTTTATGGTACTCTGAACCTGAAACTTGGGAAAAGTAAGAGATTCAGATCTATTACAGAGGCTACCAAAAGCTATAGAAAAACCCTAAACCAGGACCCATTTGCCCCTGGGCGAATGAATCCCAGATCAGCTTCAAAAAAACACTTTTGGTGACTAGTATGTACCTTCTTATCTCTCTCAAATCTGTAATTTAATTTATGCTTCCCTTAGTATTGGGCTTAATCTTCAAGATCCAAGTTGTAGATTTCATTTTGGAGTTAGTTTGCTATTTTTAATATTTCTCCCCAAAGTGTTGTTTAATTAGGACCCTCGTCCTTGCGAAAAAAAGGAAATTTGTAGATTCACACTTTGACTTGACTCACCTCAAGGTTGATAGTCATTTCATTGTGTGGATATCATTGCCTAATGAATTGAGGAAGAATAGGTCCCTAATTTGGTTATCAATCCTATTTTGGTAACCCACCCCATTTTTCACTTTTTCATTTTGGTGAACCTGACTTTTGATCATTGCAATTTTCTAATTTTGGAGCCCATTTTTACCCTAGATCTAGATTTTGCATTCGCTTGCATTGCATTGCATTAAATTTAATCTCATTTAAGGTTGTTTAACTTGCATTAATTTTCATTTTATTTAGGGGTTTTAAGATTGCATCTTTGCATTCTTGAAATCTAAAAAATACAAAAAAAATAGTCATTTTGCAAATAATTTACATAGCATTACATCATCATTTACTTACATTTGAAAATTGAAACAAAATTGCACATCAAATTAGGTCTCTTACTTTGTCATTTTGTCAAATTTTACATTTGTATTCAACCTTAATTTCACAAAAAAAATCAAATTGTAACTTATTATTTTAGACCAGAATCTGGAAACCATTGGAATCAACTCAGAAATCTATAAAAACATTTAAAAAACCCCTTAGGACCCATTCTCCCTTGGGCGAATGAGTCCCTAATTAGGGTCATTTCTTGATTTTCTAGGCATTAAAACATCTATTTTTGCATTTTATTTTGCTATTTTCAGTTTTTTTGTTTTAGTTTGCAGAATTTATATTAAGTGGAATTGATTATATTTAGCTTCATTTGATAAATTTAGTACATTGTGTGATTTCAAAATTACATTTACAAGACATCATTTTCAGGTTTTTGCATTGTGTAAGTAGAAAATTACCTTCTTTAGAATCTAAAAATCTGAAAATCCCCTTGCATTTCAAACAATGGACATGTGTATTGGTATTCTATGGAAGACTTTAACATCTTTACTTGATGTTTCAAGTTTTTTTTTAGCAATGATCCTAATGCAATTGAACTTAATCATGCTCAACCAACTCCTAATGAGTGTCCTCATGAAGTTGACATTATTAGAGAAGATGATGATAGCATGAACAATTTCATAAACGATTTCCTTAACAATCTTGAGAACAATTCATCCTTTTACCCATCCATGTAATAAACAACACTCCCTACCATCCCCCCACTTGAGATGTTTGGTCTTTTAAATCCTGAAAGTAAGCCTAAACCTCCAACAATGAGTGAACCTAGCTCCTATAAACAAGTGCATACCTATCCATAGATTATGTTAACAGAGTGACCAACACATGCCCATCAACCTATTGAAGACACTAAGGGACTAGGATACCAAAATCCTTATCCCTCCACATCTTCAAGGATACAAATGTCCTCCCTCGTAATGATGAAGTAATGTCTCACAAGGATGATATAATCATCTTAGTTCCTCCTCCTTCCACAAGTAAACAACAAAGGCCTTACAAACTCAAGAAGCTAAAATTTCCTTGTCCCATGTCTCCCATTGAAAGGAACTTACACCTACTTTTTAATAAAGGACTTCTAACATTACCGCCCATCAAAGAAAATAAGAATCCAAAACATAAGAACACAAACATGTCTAATTTTCAATATCAATAGAGTTATTGGGCATAGTAGTGATGAGTGTTGTGCCTTAAGGAGGATCCTTGAGAAATTTGATATGATAGAGATAATCCCTTAAAGCATGTGCTTTGCTCCTTTCCATGTAATAGTTATAGGATCCTAGTATGCTCGCTATTACATGTTTAACATTCATTTCAAATCATTTTCTTTATTGCAAGGAGCTCATTCTCAACATCTATCTTGGCTCATCCTTGTTTTGCACTTAGTGGGGGTTGTTGGCCTCCTACAATGATTTAACAACTAAGCCCTTACAGCTATGATTCAGAGATTGCTTAATCACTACGAAGGTGCATTTAACTTGTCAACCCAGGAACGTAGACTTGAAATGGGTCGGCATAGTATGTGCACTAGGAATCCAAAGTAGCCATATTCATTCTATAGCTAAGAAAGACATAATGCTGAAAGTAAATTGTTTGGAAATAAATAACATAAGTTTTGAGAATCAACCAATAACTATACTAAGTTGAAGTACATGACATAAATGAAAATCTGAGCAAACAAACAGGAAAATACTCTATTTGCTTTTGCTGCAAGAACAGTCACAAAATGGAATTCTAAAGGTTAGAGAATAAGAGCGGTTGCAATTCTTAACTAATTGTTGAACATAAAGTACTAATTAACCTAAAGGATGGAATGCTCACCAAGTGGTCCCCCTTGGATGAGTATCCCCTAAGACAAATGTAAACTTAGATGCATGAACTTATAACTTCATTTTATTCATTTGAAATATGGGTACAATCAAAGCGACATAGTGTATTAAACCAGGAATGCGAGGTACATCATCCGGATTAATCAACCTTTTAGGGAAAGGGGAGTGACCAGTCTTGATTTATAGGAATAAAAACTACTAACTAACTACCTAGCAAGGCGGACAACTCCAACAAATTAGGAGGACGCCACTTTAGGGAAAGCATAAAAAGTGGAGAGGAGGTTATGCATGTGTGGAATCTGGTCAAGCTAGTTTGCCTTAACATAGATCTAGCATAACAATAGTTCCTATATTTTCTCAACAAACTATTAAGACCATTTACAAGGCAGTTACAATCTTCGATTTGAACTAGGAATCTCCCTCCATTGAGAGTCTTCCCTCAATTGACCTTTTGAATGATCACCTTGTTGACCTTTATGGAAAACAACCAGCTGGTGGAATCTTTCTTGATTTTTTAGGCTCTAATTATATCTGCATAACAACATTAGTACGCACAACAATTGCATATCTATAACTATCTTAAAGTAACATTCATTAATCCACATGTAAAATTGACATAGATAGTTCATATAGCATGTCAATGTCATTTAAAAATTACAAAAATAGCTTATGCCCAATGTCTATGGTTTTGAGGAAATATCATAAAAAAGGTCAACATCCAAGTATCAATGTCTATGACAAAAAAAATGTATAATAAACTCTATCAAAATTAATCCATAAACTAGACTCATCAGGGGCAAGGGGTTAGATAGCCTTGACCTAGTTTTGGTACTTGATGTTGTCCCTTTGGCTAGTTGTCCTCTTTCTGTATATACTAAACAAGATTGGGATGAGGACAACCTGCTATAGGTTGATTTGCATGTTCCTTACTAGTCTTTTGCTTTATTTTCATTTGCATGTTTCTTTGTATGATTGCATGTGCGCAATGCGATCTCCTCGTACTATTATGTTTGATGCATCTCTCTCTTTATGTGCATTCCTATATTTGTACCTACATTCTTCTACATGTCATAAACATTTATCTTTTCATTTGTCTTGTGTTTTCCTTTTGGGGATGACACAAGGTATCGAGACATTTAGGTCTCTTCCATGTTGACCCGAAAGCTTTTTCTTTATTTTCGCTCTTTATGTGTCATTCTTCATGTTCTATGAGTATTTGGGGAATGATGACATTTTTGAGCTCTATAATCACATGTAGCAAAGATATACTGACCCTGAATGTGTAGATCCCTCATATGTTTTTGGGGGCAACCCCTTCCTCTTTTTCATGATGCAGTTTCATTTGGGAACATATGAATTGGCATAAGGCTTTCCGAATAAGCTCTCATGTCTTCTTCCTTAGCTACTTTAAAACAAATTGCTCATAGCAATGTGTAGCAATTTGTTTAAAGTGGAAGCATACATCGAAACTCATTTTTCTTTGTGTGATTTTATTTCTTCTTGTGATGTGTCCTTTTCTTGGTGGTGTCATTGGGTTTGATGTCCTTTGAGAGTGTGATATGTCTTAGTCTATGGCTTTCCTCTTAGTGATGATGCTACGCGGTGCATTCCCTAAGTTGCGTTTCCGTTATCTTGGATTTCTCCTCTCTTGGAGAAATTAGACACGATGATCCCTAAGAAGAGACCTTACAAGAATTAAGCAAAGTCCCTTTGAAAAAATATATTTGTTTACATTTTTGTTCATAAGTGTTTAGCATAATACAACTTAACCTTGTGAGGCCCAAACCCCTCCCTTCAAGGCCACCAATCATAACACACCTTGCTTTCCAATAGAGCCTTTCCCTTGTTTTGTAGTGTGCTTAGCATAACACAACTTGTTAGGCCCCATGGAGCATGAAGCCCTAGTGTGTCTGGTGCCCTGTCGGAGTTGTCGAAAGGATAAATTTGGTATGGTAAGTACAATGAGATCCTGTAGACCTAGAATGGCTTTCTCACTAAGCCACTGTCGTAGGGGCTCACCTAGTGGATGACCTAAGGTTCCATTAGCCCGAAGTGAGCGTGTGTGTTGTTTGCATAGTGGACATTGAGTTCTGCATGCGAACATATTAGACAAACAACTTAGACGTGTTCCACATCGTGTTAGATAGTCGAGGCTTGATCCACCTCCCTTTTCTTTTAAGTATTTGATATTGTATGATCAAGTATCTTTGTCATTGATGTATAAATGTGTGTCTTGAATGCTTACTTTATTGTGAGTTTGACATGGGGTCATCCTCTCATTAAAGTGGGGGATAAATGTAGTGTAGGAAAAAGTATCCCTTTTTCACACTTAATTTGGGAATTAATATTGAAATGAACTAAATTATGCCTTAATTTAGTGTTGTAATATGTATTTTACATATTCACATTAAGTTTAGGGCCCTATTAAATAAAATGGACTTAATTGTGCCTTATTTTTAGTGTTGTAAAGTGTACCTCTTTACACTTTCACACTTATCTAGGGCTTTATTAATTAATCGAGGTTAATTTTCCTTAATCGACCCCTTTAATTCAAATCCAAGCCTAATTAATTGCAATTTTTGAAGAGGAAAACCCAACATTCATTAATGCCTAAACATAACACTTCTCATTGAGAAATGTGTATCCTAGGTAAGTGACCTAGGACCTATTTTCCCATGAGTGAATGGGTCCTCATTTAGACCTAGGACCTAAATTTTAATTATGTTTTTAACGGTATTTTAATTATTTCAAATCTATATTCACACGTCGGCTTGTGTTATTTGAATTTCGAGAAATTAATTTTACATACCTATAAATATAAGGTCATCTCACTACGTTTCATCTAAGTTTTCAAGTGTTCAATTGCAAGAGATAAAGTGAGATTTCAAGAGCATTTCAAAGCATTCAAGAGCAGATTTATTGAATTATTATTGCAGCAATCAAGATCCAATTATCATATCAAGGTCTTCTTGCATCATGCATGTTATTGGATCTAATATGTTTATGTAGTGTTCATGATCCATTCAAGCATTCAAGGAATTGTTTCAAATCAAGTTTCGAGATCAAGATCCACATCCATTGAAGCCATTTCATGCTAGTTGCAGATTTACATTCTAAGGTTCATTCAAGGGTTTGGTGAGTTGTGACATTGTTTTGTTCATTCATCATTCCTTCATCTTTCATTGCTTTATTTCAAGGTTTAATTACCAAAACGGGGTTTGACCAAGGTAAATCCCCATTCACCATAAACAAAAAAAATTCTCTTGATTTGTGTTTACAGATTTAGGTGGAAGATATCTTGAAGATATCTTAAAGAGCAAAATTGGAGAAGTTTTCAAAGTTGTCAAGAAAGTTGTCATCTCATGGAAACTCAATTGCATAATTTATTTCCAATACTTTGAACCTGTAACCTGGGAAAATTGAGAGATTCGGATATGTTGCAGAGGCTCCCAAAAGCTACAAAAAATCCCTAAACTAGGACCCATTTTCCCCTGGGTGAATGAGTCCCAAATCAGCTTCAGAAAAGCACTTTTGGTGACTGGTACATACCTTCTTACCTCTCTTAGATCTACAATTAGATTTCTAGTTCCATCAATATTGCAATTAATCTTCAAGATCCAAGTTGATGATTGCATTTTGGAGTTAGTTTGCAATTTGTAATCTTTCTCCCCAAAGTGTTATTTAATCAGGGTCCCCATCCTTGCGAAAAAAAGAAATTTGCAGATTCATGCTTTGACTTGACTCACCTCAAGGTCCATAGTCATTTCATTATGTGGATCTCATTTCATAATGAATTGAGGAAGAATAGGTCCCTAATTAGGTTATCAATCCTATTTTGGTAACCCACCCTATTTTTCACTTTTTCATTAAAAATTTAGCTTGACTTGCTTTGAAGACCTACAAGTGTTAGTCATTACAAACAAAATATATGCATAAACATGAAAAAACTCACATAAAACTTGACATGATGCTCGTCTAAAAATAATGTTGCAATAATGCTCTTAAATCTACTCTTGACTGTCGTGGGTGGTAGGGCGGGAGACTCTCCATGATGGCAGAGGGAGGTGGCATGGTTGCCACGGTGGCGGATGGTTGGGGGTCTTTGGTGCCAAGTTGGTAGATTTTTTTGAAGGATGGTGTTGGCTTGTCTTGTCAACAGGCTGGGCATATGGTGTCAGACATAATTAACACTTGTTTCAATGAATGGTAATAATCGGTATTAATGGAAAGGTGAGCTCCTATCTTAGTAAAGACATCTTGCATGTAGGGTGGAGTATGATTTGTGGAGGTTGGCAACACTTTCATAGTCCAAGTTTATTTATTGCAAGCTAAGTGCATTTTTTGCCTCAAGCTTTCTCTACAATTGTGTGGCGTTGGTGGGTTTCTCTCTTTCTCTTCAGTCAAGTGTTTATGGTGAGGGATCGAGAATGGTGAAGAGCTCCAAATTTCTCACTGAGGTTTCGGTGGCAAGCCTTTCCCGATTTGGGGTTGACACCCCAATCTCTCTACGGTTGTCGACGAGATAGGCCTCGTTTAGGGAGGTCACATACCAAAGATTGAAACAGATTCTGGTGAATTATGATGCGTTGGTGCTTGCGGCCATGAAAATGGTGTTGGGCTCCAGTCATTTGGAGTGGAAGGAGTATGAGAGAGACAATCTACACATCTCTTCCCATTTCCTTGCCTCTCTTCTAGACAATTTGGAGCCAAAGGTGGAAGAAAAAAGGTTTTTGGTTAAATTGTTTAGAGCAGACTTGGTTGAAGGTGTCGACGAGGTTCTCCCTGTGGTGGTAGAAGGCAGGGGATTTCTGAGGCCTTGTGACGTGGAAAGGGTGAGCTCAGAGGATACAATGAAAATATCCTTTTGGATTTGTAGGGTCCAAGTTTGATGCAGCATCAGTCACGATTATCTTTCTCAAGAAGTTCTTCAGGCTAATGGCGGTTGACAGTGTGGAGTGGAAGGTAAAATTTGAGGATTTCGCTCAATTGAACAAATTTTTGTAAGCTGGTGATGCTCATTTTTTTGGTTTGTTGTTGCTAGTTCTGGTTTGTATGGTTTTTGGTTTCCATGGCTATGTAGATGCCATTAATGTGGTTTGGTTTCTTGGTGGTTGCAATGGTTGTGTAGATGCCATTAATATTGGTTGGGTTCTTGGTGGGTCGGGTTGATATTTTGTATGGTTTTTATAGTTGCTTATGAGGGCTAGAGTTTAGAGATTTTACAGTTCACCCTCTTACCTGCATGGTAGACGTTTGTATCTCAGTTTCTATTATCAATAAAATACTCTCTTATGTATCAAAAAAAGAAATCTACTCTTGACTGTCCTTGATTGATATTAGGATCTTCACATTGCTAAAAAAAAATGTTTTTTTTTCTTAGATTTCTAATGTTGAAATGACTAGGTATTTATATGCAATTCCTCTAATTTTTAGAAAATTAAATCCCGATGGCCAACAATCATAATTTGAATTTCAAATATTAAATGACTATTGCCAATACTTTGTATTTTGGGGGCACATTAAGGAGACTAGGGCGCAAGGACACCCTAGTCCAAATCCATCAACTTTCAGGATCTAAAGTGCTAGGAGCAAAAATATTAAATGTATACTTGGGTATTTCACATTTAATTTCTTGATAAATGTTAAAATGGGACATGAAATGCATAATTTAGGAAATTGGGTGTACAATTAGGTCCAATCACTTAGGGGGAGCAAAACATAGTGTTAAATTATGAAGGATGACAATTTACGACACTAAATTTAGCCCCCACTTTAGTGAGAGTATGAACTTATGCTTAGACTCACACTAAAGTAGAAATATGTCAAGAGGGGTCTAATTGTCCAAATTTTGAAGAGATAGGATGAAAATGAATCTAGGGGGAGTGTGCAAGCCCCCAAGATTCAAGATCCCATGGAAAACCAATATAAGGGAAAAAAGAACACACACATGTATGGAATGCAAGAGGACAAAGAAAAACATAAATGACAAAAACACAACACAAACACAAGATGCAAAAATAATACACAACAAAATACAAACATAATAAAAATGTATACAAACATAAACACAAGGTTAGTACTAAAAAGGATTTGAGTCAGTAAGGTAAAGAGACCTCAGTCTTAAATTTGTCTCAAGTACCAAAAGTCATCCATCGAATGTGTTGTTTAAACAAAATGGCGCTCTCACAAGGATGTTAAATCACTCATGAGATACATAGATCTACTGGCCAAGAAGTTGTGTTATGCTAGGTGTCCATATAATATGATGGATTCCATAAGGCTAGCAAGATGTGTTATGCTAGGTATCTCATGAGACACATGGCTCTACTGGAAAGCAAGTTGTGTTATGCTAGGTGGCCATGTTAAAATTTCTTTTAACCCATAGAATGACAAACTCCATTATGTTATGACTATGCAAACCACGATTCAAGGAGCACACAAAAATCACCTCAAGGGGTGCAAAAAATTTAAGATATAAGGGGATGAATAAATGCACAACATCACAAGGGATGAATTGGTAACCACGCCTCAGAGGATGTTACAAAAAACACCACCACTAAAGGGGTATGTCAATAAGTTAAATCACACAAGATGTGTATGAAATGGATAGGAGTAATATATGGCCCCCTTAAAATGTCAGGATACTTTATATGTTGGTATTTTGAGGAAGAAAAGGGAATCCTTGAAAATAATACATACCTCAAAAATTAGGTATCCTTTCCCTCCAAGTGTACAAACAAGGAAAACAATGCAAGAGACCATCGTGTTGCTACTATGAAAAATATGGTTGCACTTAAGATTGTACCACCTTGAATGGAAATGAACAAACACATAAATCTACAAATGTAACATAGTGAGGAGCAACACCATAGAATACAAATCATTATTTTTTATAGTGATTAGGTGCATCAACGCATGGAAGAGAACGACAATCATTAACTTGTATTTTATTATTCATTGGTAGAATGACCATGCACTCAATGATATGCACAAAATTTGTTATAAAATTTTTTTCGTGTTTTTAGAGGAAGAGTAATCAAGCAGGATTTTAGAAGCTTTGACAAAATATTCTCTTGCTCAGTAGTAGAAGACATTTATCTCTCTTGTGAAGAAAATCTTGCTCGCTTACCACAAGATGTCATACATATAGTAGATGATAAAAGCATTCAATGAAGATGGGGATGAAGGTTGGAAACCTAGACCCTGTTTAGAAAGCATTGTATATGTGAATGTATAAAATATATTTGATCAAATGATATTAATTAAACCAAAATATCTAAACAATTGATCAATTAACTACACAATCCGATGAAATTGTTTACCATGAAATAACAAAGAAAATCAAATTGAAGTCTAACTAAGATATGCAAACCTCAATCTCATTATGGGATTATGTCCAATTTGGGTGTGAAATGCTTCAACTCAAACAAAATCCATTATTACAAAGCAATTGATGAAAAGATGAATTCAAATGTCTCAAAATTTCTCCCAAATTGACCAAATTGAAGACTCAATCCAAGAGAGTTAGTTTACTCAAAGCTTGTGGATGATTATTATGGAAAAATGCTTGCTATTTATAGAATTTTGAAATCAAGGTCAAAGGTGAAGATCAAAAAGGCTAATCAATGGATGAAATAAAATCAGAGGAATGAACATGGATCAAAGATGAATCCAACAATTGATAATCCATGAGGCATGAATCAAAGATCATATCAATGGTCTCAAATCCATGAGAGACTCAACCAATTCCCTAATTTTTAGGAATTGTGTTGGAGAGATGTTGGAGATATTTCCATTTGGGGGGAATAATTGAATTTGAAAATGGAATATTCCAAGGGAATATTCATTGTGCAAGTGGGAAAATTTGGAGGATTTGGAAAGAAATTAGCTAATTAAAAAATTAATTAAAACCATTTAATTGTGCAAGTGAATGAGATAAAGGATTTCATTAAATAATCATGAGTTATTTAATCAAAATGTGATGATGACAATTAATTAAATAATTTGCATCATTTAATCAAATGAGAATGGTATTAGTATGAAGAATAGTGAATTAATTAGATAAATTTGATTTATTTAATTAATAGAGGAAAATGTACAAATTTAACTAAATAATTGACATTATTTAATTAAATGGATGAATTAGGTGAAATAGATCATGAATGATGTTAGTAAGTGAAATCAAGTATGTGATATTATCAAAACAATTTTAAGTGTCTGCATTTTTCCCATCTTTGAAGCAATGCACTCATTGCATTGTTTCAAAGAATTGATGTTGTTGTTATCAAATAGATTTGCACCCTGCTGAAACTGAAAGTTCAACAATCTATTGACACATGGAAACCTTCTTCAGATGTGGGTGATCTGAATGAAGAAGGAGTCTCTAGAGTGAGCTGGTTCTCCGAATGATGAATATTATTCTAAATAATTTTTGGGAAAAGGGATAGAAGGATAGCTTGAAAATAAAACCTATGACTAAAAATGATCCACAAAAATTAATGACTTTGATATTTCTCTCACAAAACAGTCTTCAGAAAAAACAACAATGAATTCACAATCTCTCATGAACACCAGTGCAAAATTGATTTGCATGAAGGTTTAGATTTAAACACACCATGCAACCTGCAATAAATGAACTTTCTGCATCGATCATCTGCAATAATAGGACATAAAGAGGATCTGTAAACAAAATCACAATATAAACATCATACTAAAACTACAAGTTGAGAAATAAATTGGAGATAGGAATGTTGATTTTTATTAGATGGAGTGAAACTCTCAAAACCCGAGTACAAAAAGTTTACAAGCTCAAAAATGTTCAGAGCCAAAAACTGCTAACTGAACTGACAAGAAGAAGAAAAACTAAGTTTCTTCAAAATACAACTCTCAAGAAACCCTAATCCGAGCTCACAAAGAAAAGCTCAAGGAAAAGGCTTCAAACTATCTCAAAAGTCTGCATAAAAGCAGAAAAAACATATTGTTTCCAAGTTCATACCAAAAAGCCTCTAAAAATAGGCTAAATCTGCTTTTAAAGCAAATAAAGCACCTTATCTCTCTAGCAGGAATATCAAATCTGACCAAGGAAGAAATAAAAACAATTTGCTAAAAATAGCAAAGAATAAAGCGATTTATAAAAGCACCGCTTTAATCCTGCTTAACATGATATGCAAATTTTTTACAATTTGGCCTATTTTTGCAATTAAAGATTTAGATAAATTTTTTGCAAAAAACAACTACCTTATTTCTCCATTACAATCTTGATTTTCTCAAAAAATCACAAAAAATACTAGGCAATATTGTTCTCTCAATACTTTAATTGATTTCTTAAAAATCAATTGAAAAATAAAGCAAAATTATCTTGCAATTTAATGGATTTATCACAAAATCAATAAAACAAGGATATTTTAAATCTCCAATATCACTAAGGCATGAGCATGAACAAATACCCCAAGGCAGAAAATAAAATATACCTTACCTAAGCCTAGACTCATAAAATATTCGATCAATCATGCCTAAAGACTTAGGTAAGTATCACCACATGAAGATTAAAAGACAAACCAACCTAGGGCATTGATTTAAGTTTGATCAAAATGCAAAAAAAACTCCTAAATTCAAATTTCTCCACCATTGTATTGTCAAATGGGAACATTAAGGACACTCATAATGCTCAAACTAAATTCGAATTAGGGCAAGAGACAAAAAAAAGTCAAACCCTAAAAATCATTTCATTTTTGCAATCATCATTTCTGAAGACCTTGGTCTCTGCCTGAAAGGATAGCGTCACCATGAGTGAGCTCAGTTTGTAGATTGTGTGCTTGAGAATATTCACCTTTGTCTTCAAATGGTGGAATCCTTCACTGTGATAAAGGTAAGCTTAACTTCTAACATCATTGTGGCTTTTCCACTTCATTTGAAAAGCAAGAATGGCCATTACGGTCGCGGCCTATACATGCTTTACCTCTGATTTCTCTTTACATTCTTATGACTTTATTCTTCTTGGCCGCCTTGTATGAGCTCGAACTCTTGTCTGGAAGCTTTATGTGAGAGCTTGCTCGCGGACTTCACTCCTCCAAAGCACACATGGTGAGCTACTGTTCATAGTATCTTTATGGCTTTACCTCTTGAGCCATTTTTGGTCTTGTGGCTATGGATGTAACACAGTTTCTGATGCTTTTTACCTTCTGTGCTTATTTTGCTTATGTCATCTTGGGCCGCTAGGTATGAGCTCGAACCTTAAGTTTGGAGTCCTCTGTAAAGGCTGTGGCCGAATCAAAACAAAAAGCATAAGAAAGCTTCTTTTTATTGATAAATTCATGGCCATGCTCAGGCCGCACCATGTGTATTTCTGAAAGGGCATACTGAAGCTTTCTGGGCTTGACCCAAGAAAGCAATCTCTTTCTTTTTTCAAATTTTGAGCGAACCCCTATATGGATATCATGAGAATTGAAAGAAATATGTATTCTCTATTCTGAAGCTCGACCCATGTCTTTTCATTATTTTATTTTGCATTTTCTTATAAAACACTGACATGGGTGATAATGGAAAGCATCTATATTTGATTATTTGTAGAAATCTCCATATGGGTAACCTGGAAATGGCACTAAATCTGTCTTTAAACTCAAACCCCAATGTGGGTGTATGAAGAATAAACAAAAATCTGTATATTTGATATCTGTGTAAAAATTTGGGCTCGACCCATTATTTATTTTTGCATTTCCTGTATCTACTTAAACTCCACCATATGGGTATTTGTTGTTTGTGAAGAGAATGCATTTCTTTTGTATTTCAACTTCGACCATGAGAGCACTGTGTAAATTTTATTTTTTCAAAAACCCCACCTGGGTATATAATATTTTGAAGAACACACATTTCTATTGCCCTTATGTTGAAAAAACTTTGCATGGGTATCTTGAAAATAGTAAGAAATATGTATATTTCGATTAAAAACCCCAATGTGGGTGTGTTGCATTTCAATGAAAACCCATGTATTTTAACTTGCACCGAACTTCATTTTTGTCCTTATATTATACACCTGGGAATGAAAATAATCATGATCATATTGCTTAATGACCACTTGAACCATGATAAAATAGTGGCCTCTATATTCTTTTCAGGCCACTTTGATGCTGACTCCTCATTGATTTTCTTTGAAGAACCTCAAGATGGTTGGCCTTTTGATTATGTTTTGAACCTATGTAGAGATTTCAATTAAAACATTGTAGTTCTATGGATTGCATTCTTTCTTACGGCCAGCTAACACTTTCAAAAGCACTTTCTGTTATGCTTTGTCATTTTCTGTTCATTCTGGAAGCAATCTTTTCACATTGTAATTCCTAATGTTGCATTTGCATTCTCAGCCAAACTAGAACTGACTATTTCGTTGATCATTTGAAGGCAATGTCTATCCTTTCATATTATTGGTCTTCAACCTTGCACTCTTCATGCATTTTTATGCTCTACTTAACAAAACTGTTCCATACACTTTCTCTCCTCTAAAATGAAAATATGAAACAACTCTCTTCATTAAGGCATTATGTATGCATGGTCACTATCCTTTATTGAGAGAAAGAACATTGTTGAACTGAACCTTACATGACATTATGAACATGATGAACAAAAAATACTGTGGAAAAAGAACATAAACCATACAAAAATGTTTGAGATTAATGTACTCAGTTAAATTGATTGAGCGGATTAAACCCACTGTTCACCTGTAGCTTTCAGAAAGCATTTACATGATTATTATGAATGCACAGTTGGTTTAATGGCCTGATGAATAAATCTGCTTTACTCTTTCAGTTGCATTTCCTTTCTTGATGACTATGATGATTGCAATTACTATCTCAGACCACTTGAAATGAATATGGGCAGCATGCCGAGCTCTACCCTTGTGGGAGCTTGTTTTTCTCGACATGCTTGGTCTTCCAATGATAATCAACTTCACGATTTTCCCTATACCTGCACAAAGAAGCGAACGATGTTAGCATAAAAAACAATATATCATGATCATGTTGATGTTTCTCCTTCAACTCATGTCTCTGCACTTTTCTTGATTGTTTCAGTGCATGATTAGTAGCATACTACATTATCGTTGATGGTTCATATAGGTATATTCATAGTCGTAGCCTCTGACATCCCTCTTCTTTCCTACAGGTCAACGGAGCTCGAAGAAGACAAATGGTGCACCACTTCTGTGTCGGCCATCGATCAACAGGCAATGATGATTATGTTTATGCTTATGTGATTCCCTTTTATGCATCTTCCATAGTGTAGTGTGTTGTTTATGATGCAATGTGATAGTCCCATCCACAACTTGTGTGGATATTTGATTTCAATCTTATGCTTTTCATTTTGAAAAGAAAAAATGCATCTTAATGCAAATTTGTACTATCATTTGAATTCTCGCAATCAAATGAAATTCTATAAATATGAATCATTTTTATGAAATAAAAGAAAGCAATTGAAATGCTTTATTATTGTATGCTCAATTTGTACTCCATTTGATTTTGAAACATTGAATAGCACTTCTGAAATTTTGATTCCTCTTTTCAAAGCATAACTATCACTTGTAAATAATGATAAACAAGATGCAATCAACACTTAGCATATGCAAAAAATAACTGTATTTTCCACTTTTAAATGTAACAGTATTTAGTCCAGCTCCACCAATTGAGCTGTAGCGAAAAATTGGTAACATTTTGGTGATTTCCGCTAAATGCTTGCCTTTTAAGCATAGATCAGTTGCCTTACAACACTCCATTGGGCGTGAAGTCAAATCTGCCCCTTTATGAAACTCAGAAAAATGAACAGCAACACTCCAAATAGTAGCAAAACAAAATGAAACAGAACTGAAAGCAAACTAATAGGCCCTAATGGCCAACAGAACATGCGCAACAATGCTTAGGGAAAGCAAAACTACTGAAAGTAAATGTGCAGAACACACTTATTTGCAATACTACTCTACTTATCTACAAGATATAACTTATCTCAGAGGCAATGCTTGAGGTGGATCCCATTAACTGGGAGAGACAACACCTCTCTAGTCAACTTGGAAATTTGGAACGCGTTGTGTTCCTTAAACTCTGTGATCACATAAGGCCCGTCCCAAATTGCATCGAACTTGGAATGTCGTCCAAGTTTGCTTTTAAATTAATTCCATTTGAAAACCAGATCTCCAACAATGAACTCACATGGTCTTACCCTCTTATCAAAATAATTCTTCATCTGAGCTTGATGTATTTCAAGCTGTCTGAGAGCTTCCTTTCTGGTTTCTTCGAGCTCTACTAATTGTGCAAACCTCACCTCAAGAGGTTGTTCATTTAGTAATTCCAGTTCTTTAACATAACTTAAAGTTGGTAACTCAATGGAAACAGGTAACTTAGCTTCTTTACCATAAGTTAGAACAAAAGGCGAACAACCAGTGGCTCTTTTAGGAGTTATTCTGTCAGCCCAAAGGGCTAACTTAAGCTTTTCATGCCATGTCCGCTGGTTATCCTCAACAGTCTTCTTGATTATCCGAATCAAATTCTTATTTGTAGATTCCACCTGACCATTGCCCTGCGGATAATAATTAGAAGACATGTTCAAATAAATATTATTTCTAACTGACCAATCAGAAATCCTCAAAACCACTAAAAGCCAAACCATTGTCAGAAATGATTGAGTCTGGCACACCAAATCTTGATATGAGATCTTGATAGAAGTTAAGCACTGAAGTCTCATTTGCTTCCTTTAAAGCAACCACCTCGGTCCATTTGGTAAAATAATCTATGGTAGTAAGTATCCACTTATGACCTGCGCTTGAAGGCAGATTAATAGGGCCAATAAAATCTAAGCCCCACTTGGCAAAGGGCTATTCCACCTGAATCAGATGTAGGGGCAAAGTTGTAAGCCTCTATTTTCTAGAAAATAAAGCACATTTCTCACATTTCCTGACCCAAGAAATAGCATCTCTGAACAAATCTGGCCAGTAATATCCAGCTCACATAATTTTTAGAGTTGTTCTTGTAGCAAAATGACCTCCTGAAGGCCCATTATGAAATTATGCTAAAAGCTTGTTAACTTGATCAGACTGAATACATCTCAATAAAACACCTTGGAAATCTCTCCTATAAAGAATGCCATCAATAATTGCATAAGGAATGGATTGTAATCTATAATACCTTCGTTTTGCTCTGTCTAAGCCTTTGGGGCACTCACTAGTTTGCAAATAATGCATCATTTGTTGCAACCAAGTAGCAGGCAACGCTGGAACAACATTTGCATCCTCATTGTTTAGCACTGTATCTGTATTTGCAGCTTCTTTTAAGTTGCTGTCTTCATTTCTAGCAATCTATTCACACAAACTTTTGCCTATAACGAGCTTGGTTACCTTTATATCAACGTCAAATTCCATTACTATGGTATTCCAACCAACACGCTTATCATTTATATCTTTGTTAAGTAAAAACTCCTTAACAGTTGAATGAGCAACCAACAAATGAATCTTGTTGTTGGACAATATATGCCTGAATTTTTTTAAACTTCTCACAACAACAAAAACATGCTTCTCGACAAAAGAATAGTTCACCTCGTAATCATGCAATACTTGACTGAAAAATGCTACAGGCTATTCCAAGCCTTCATCGTTTTGCTGGCATAACATAGCTGAAACTGTATCTACTCCTCCAAAGGAATACAAAATGAAGTCCTTGTCAAAATTTGGATTAATGAGAGTAGGAGCAGCTGCAAGAGCTTCCTTAATCCGCTCAAAGCCTCTCTTACCTTCCTTGGTCCAATTGAATGGCATATTATTTTTAAGCATAGAAGTGAGAGGTTGCAGCAAAGCTACAATACTCGGTATGAACCTCCACATGGAATTTATTCTTCCAAGAAAGATTTGCAAGCCTTTCTTGTGAGCTGGTAATGGCAATTCAAGAATTGCAGAGACTCTTTTAGGGTCTATAGAAATACCTTGCTTTGAAACAATATGTTCGAGCAATATTCCTTCATGCACTGAAAATATACACTTCTTTGGATTGAGAGACACTCCGAACTCTCTGCATCTTTGAAAAATATGCTCTAAATGATCAAGATGTTCATTAGTATTTTTGGAAAAAGCAGTAATATCATCTAAGTATACCAGAAGGAACTTGTTCATAAGGCCATGAAAGGCCATATCCATCGCTCACTGAAAAATTTCTCCATCATTGGATAAGCCGAAATGCATCTTCTTGTAGGCCATTGTGCCCTACTTGGTGGTAAATGCTGTCTTGAATTGATCTTCTTGCTTAACCAGAATCTAGTTGTAACCTGAGTAACCATCTAGCAAAGAAAATCTGTGAGAACCAGAAACTACCTGCAGAATTTGCTCCATGGAAGGGAGTGGGTAGTGATCTTTCAATGATGCTTTTTTTAAATCTTGGAAATCAACACACAATTTGATTTCCCCACTTTTCTTCCTGACATGTACTAAATTTGACACCCAAGAGGTATCCTTAATAGGAAAAATAATACCACTCTCAACTAATTTATTCAGTTTAGCCTTCATAAGTGTTCTAATGTGGGGTTAAGAGGTCTTTGTTTCTGTCTTACTGGTTTTACACCAAACTCTAATTCAATAGTATGCTGGGCTAGTTATGGGTTAAAACCTCTTAAATCCTTGTACTCCCAAGCAAAAATATCACTAAATTTCTGACATAATAGAATAAATGATTGTTGTTCCTCCTTACTACATACATTTTCCAGCTTGAGAAGCTTGCCTTTGAATATTTCAATGGCTGCATAATGTTCCTCTTTAACTGTCAGGCCACACTTGTCTTTTTGTGCTTGGTCATCTTAATTGAACACAGATTCCAAGGTCACCAAACCTTTTGGCAGCTTGTTGGTCTTCAACTGCATAATCTGGTCATCATATTGCTGCTGCCATTTTTGTTGGTTTCCATCTGCAAACTCAGCTTCAACAATCAAGAAATTTACAATTTGCTCATCACTGTCAAAAACTTGCCAGCTCACGTTATTGTTAGGCACGAAAGGTTTGACCACTATTTTTACATATTGACGTGCCTCTACTTTATGAATCTCATTGGGAATATCAAACTGGGCTCCTATGGTAGCAAGCCTATCAGCATGCTTATTTTCATTTCTAGGAATCGAAACAATATTAAAAGCATCGAAATCCTCCATCAAATTCCATACACGATGCTTATATTTCTTAAGAAAATCATTCTTGGCAGCATTTAAATTTTTGATCTGATTTACAATTAGTTCTGAATCACCATAAACTTGCAAGCGTTTAATACCTCTTTTGCGGGCCCATTCGAGGCCATGCACTAATGCTTCATACTCAGCTGTATTATTCGAACAGCTGAAAACAAATCTGCAAGTTGAAAAATATTTATCTCCTTCAGGTGATATCAACATAGCCCCACCTCCAGCACCAATACTACTTCTTGAACCATCGAAGTAAAGCTTCCAAAGCTCATTTCCTGTTTCTGCAGACTGTTCCTCCTCTTTACAAAGATTAGGCATATCGCAATTAGGTTTTTGAATCATATAGACTCCTAATCCTATCTCATCTGTGTGCTGAAAAGGATCAAGTTCATGATCTTTGGCCGCCCATTCATCTAGATTGATATTTTCTACATGGGTGCTACAGTTTGAGGTCATGGTTTGCTCCTCCAATACAGAGGTGGCGTAGAGGTTAGCATTTATAGGATTTGGTGAATATGGTTCGATATGGTCTTTGGTGAGAGGCTTGAACTTTATGGTTACTTTCGTACCATACCTTGTTCTAAAAAACAAATGAGACCAATCAGAAGATAGAAACCCATCCAACTTGGCTGTAAAATCCCTCGAGAGACAAATGGCAAAGTGCGGTGGCAAGTCAATGACATGTATATCTTGATGAATAGAAAAACTCGGGGATGCGTGCAAAGAGCCAAATTTTTGATAATACCAACAATTTTAACAATAGACCCATCTAATTGCACTATGCCTTTTTGGGGATTAGGCTCATAAACAAGACCTAACTTATCGGCTAAACTTTTAGATATGACTGAACTACTGGCACCAGAATCAATCGTACAATTATGAACAATTTTATTGCCAATAATCAAACTTAAGTAGAACGGGGGAGGCCTTACCTCTTTAGTTTTCTGCTCATTCCTATCCTCCAGATAATTAGCAAGCACGACCTTTGCAACTCCTTGATTAGCGTTGTCAAAAATAGACAACTCAGCTAAAGCTTCATGTAGTAAACCTTTCTGCCCTGGAAGGTGTAAAGCATCTAATACCGACATACTGACAGTGGTTTTTCTTGAGATGCTCAACAATATTAAATGATGAAGAATTTACCTTCTGCTAGTTTTTTGTGACAACATCATTTTTCCTTTGCAAAGGCTGCAAATGCATTCTTGACTACTCCTTGCTAAGTATCTCTTGGCCTCTTTGCAGAATCTTCATTTTAGGCTGCGCGGTAGCGTTAACATTCTATGAAATGGGCTGCTTACTGTTTGTGGGCTGCTGTTGTGAATTTCCAACTTGTTGTCCTGAATCCACAGCTCTCTTTTTTGATCTAGTATTAGCCGAAATAGGAGAATTTTGTTGATCTTGACCATTCATGCCACAAAATTCAGAGCTCTTCCAGTTTGGCAAGGCAACTTCCACGTTATCTTACTCTTCTTGATTCTGATCTGCAACATTTTTCGAACCAGCATAGTTGTTTTGGACCATTAAAGCCTGATTTCTCATCCCATTGGCACACGCTAATTGGTTATGGGGATGATTACACAGATAACACCAATCACAATCTTAGGCAACGTTATTTTGGGGCACAAGTTCCTTTGACGAACTGGCTGCATTTGGATTGTATGGCTGAAATGGCCTAGGGTTAAAATTTCTTCTTTGGGCTTGGTAATCATTCTGAAAAGTAGGCCTATTTGGCTGGTTTTGTTGATAAGTGGCTCGATAAGGCTTACGTTCGTAACCTACTTGCTTCTTAATACTCACAAGATCATTCCCGAAGGTCTTGAGTATACTTTTAATCTCTTGAAATTCTTGGTTCGGGGCTAGAGCAGCAACTTCTTGGGCTGCGTTATGATAGCCTATTGCTGGAACAGGTAGGACAACAACTAAGGGAGGTACAATAGTAGGGGTAGGTGGCTGTATTTCTGGAAACAAAGGCATAGGAGGTCTAGGAGTTATGTCTCCAGCTTGGATGAGACAGTTCTCAGCCCTAATGGCTATGTCATAAGCGTTAGGGAGTGTAAGCCCACCCATAGATTGAGTCATGACTAAAATCTTACTATTTAAAGCTTTTAAGTAAAACAAAAAAAATGTGTTGGTAAAGGTTTTATCATTGTAGGAATCCTGTCCCAAGTTCTCTGAAATCAGTAGTTGAAATCAGCCAAGTGCTCGTGTGGCACCCTCTGAATGGTGCTCAACTGCTCTAGCAAAGATAAATTATCAGATTTATCAGCAAAATGTTGGTATAAATCGTTACCTAATGCATCCCATGTAACGATTGAGTTGGCTGCAAGACTTCTGAACCATTGTAACGCCTTCCCTTTAAACGACGCAGCCAACAGCCTTAATGTGACGTTCTCTTACGTGATATTGTGAACCGAGCATAAGGTGGCTATGTCACAAATGTTCTCAATCGGTGTAGTGAGGTCCTCCCCGGTGAAGTATGGCAGACTCCTAAGGGCTGAAACTGGGATGTCATCATGTTGAATGATGTTTAATGGAACACCTCCATTGAAAGGCGTGAACGGGTGCCGCCTTGGTGCTGCCATTGGCGGTGCTTGTGATATCGGAACCGGTACTTCTGGTGATAAAACCAAGGAACTGAAAACATGAGGTGTTGACTTCGATCTCGCAGGTGTCTCAAAGAGCCTCCTTATTGTTCTGCCAGTTCTTCATGGTGGGGACAACTCTTGATATTTGAAGGGTACTGTACATGATTTGGTCTGTAATTTTCTCATGCACAGGCTGCACTAGCATGCAAAAATCAGAATCAGAGTCGCTAGGTATATTGAAATGAGCCTCCAAAAGGGTGGAAAATCTACTGCATACACCAAACAACAAATTAAAAACACTAAAATTTCTCTGAAATAGCTTTCAGAGTCCCATCGAGCGTGCCAAAAACTATTATCAAATAGATTTGCACCCTGCTAAAACTGAAAGTTCAGCAATCTATTGACACAAGGAAACCTTCTTCAGATGTGGGTGATCTGAATGAAGAAGGAGTCTCCAGAGTGAGTTGGTTCTCCGAATGATGAATATTATTCTAAATAATTTCTGGGAAAAGGGATAGAAGGATAGCTTGAAAATAAAACCTATGACTAAAAATGATCCACAAAAATTAATAATGACTTTGATATTTCTCTCACAAGACAGTCTTCAAAAAAACAACAATGAATTCACAATCTCTTATGAACACCAGTGCAAAATTGATTTGCATGAAGGTTTAGATTTAAACACAGCATGCAACCTACAATAAATGAACTTTTTGCATCGATGATCTGCAATAATAGGACATAAAGAGGATCTGTAAAAAGAATCACAATATAAACATCATACTAAAACTGCAAGTTGAGACAGAAATTGGAGATAGGAATGCTACTTTTTATTAGATGGAGTGAAATTCTCAAAACCTGAGTACAAAAAATTTACAAGCTCAAAAATGTTCAAAGCCAGAAACTGCTAACTGAACTGACAAGAAGAAGAAAAACTAAGTTTCTTCAAAATATAACTCTCAAGAAACCCTAATCCGAGCTCACAAAGAAAAGCTCAAGGAAAAGGCTTCAAACTGTCTCAAAAGTCTGAATAAAAGCAGAAAAAAACATACTATTTCCAAGTTCATACTGAAAAGCCTCTAAAAATAGGCTAAATCTGCTTTTAAAGCAAATAAAGCACCTTATCTCTCCAACAGGAATATCAAATCCGACCAAGGAAGAAATAAAAACAATCTGCTAAAAATAGCAAAGAATAAAGCGATTTATAAAAGCACCGCTTTAATCCTGCTTAACATGATATGCATATTTTTTACAATTTGGCCTATTTTTTCAATTAAAGATTTAGAGAAATATTTTGCAAAAAATAACTACCTTATTTCTCCATTACAATCTTGATTTTCTCAAAAAATCACAAAAAATACTAGGCAATATTGTTCTCTCAATACTTTAATTGATTTCTTAAAAATCAATTGAAAATAAAGCAAAATTATCTTGCAATTTAATGGATTTCTCACAAAATCAATAAAACTAGGATATTTTAAATCTCCAATATCACTAAGGCATGAGCATGAACAAATACCCCAAGGCAAAAAATAAAATATACCTTACCTAAGCCTAGACTCATAAAATATTCGATCAATCATGCCTAAAGACTTAGGTAAGTATCACCACATGAAGATTAAAAGACAAACCGACCTAGGGCATTGATTTAAGTTTGATCAAAATGCAAAAAAAACTCTTAAATTCGAATTTCTCCACCATTGTATTGTCAAATGGGAACATTAAGGACACTCATAATGCTCAAACTAAATTTGAATTAGGGAAAGAGACAAAAAGAAGTCAAACCCTAAAAAACATTTCATTTTTGCAATCATCATTTCTAAAGACCTTGGTCTCTGCCTGAAAGGATAGCATCGCCATGAGTGAGCTCAGTCTATAGCTCGTGTGCTTGAGAATCTTCACCTTTGTCTTCAAATGGTCGAATCCTTCACTATGATAAAGGTAAGCTTAACTTCTGACATCATTGTGGCTTTTCCATTTCATTTGAAAAGCAAGAATGGCCATTAAGGTTGCGGCCTGTACATGCTTTACCTCTGATTTCTCTTTACATTCTTATGACTTTATTCTTCTTGGCCGCCTTGTATGAGCTCGAATTCTTGTCTAGAAGCTCTATGTGAGAGCTTGCTCGCGAACTTCACTCCTCCAAAGCACACATGGTGAGCTACTGTTCATAGTATCTTTATGGCTTTACCTCTGATTTCTCTTTACATTCTTATGACTTTATTCTTCTTGGCCGCCTTGTATGAGCTCAAACTCTTGTCTGGAAGCTCTATGTGAGAGCTTGCTCACGGACTTCACTCCTCCAAAGCATACATGGTGAGCTACTGTTCATAGTATCTTTATGGCTTTACCTCTTGAGCCATTTTTGGTCTTGTGGCCGCGGATGTAACATAGTTTCTGATGCTTTTTACCTTTTGTGCTTATTTTGCTTTTGTCATCTTGGGCCGCCATGTATGAGCTCAAACCTTAAGTTTGGAGTCCTCTGTAAAGGCTGTGGCCACGGCTAGTGTGTTCTCCTTCGGCATGAAATGGTAAGCCTTCTATCTCCGTGTTCACTTCCAACCATGTATTTCCTCTTCAAAATACAAAGCGTAAGAAAGCTTCTTTTTATTGATAAATTCATGCCCATACTCAGGCCGCACCATATGTATTTCTAAAAGGGCATACTGAAGCTTTTTGGGCTCGACCCAAGAAAGGAATCTCTTTCTTTTTTCAAATTTTGAGCGAACCCCTATATGGATATCATGTGAATTGAAAGAAATCTGTATTCTCTGTTCTGAAGCTCAACCCATGTCTTTTCATTATTTTCTTTTGCATTTTCTTATAAAACCCTGACATGGGTGATAATGGAAAGCATCTATTTTTGATTATTTGTAGAAATCTCCATATGGGTAACCTGAAAATGGCACTAAATCTGTCTTTAAACTCAAACCCCAATGTGGGTGTATGAAGAATAAACAAAAATATGTATATTTGATATCTGTGTAAAAATCTAGGCTCGACCCATTATTTATTTCTGCATTTCCTGTATCTACTTAAACTCCACCATATGGGTATTTGTTGTTTGTGAAGAGAATGCATTTCTTTTGTATTTCAGCTTCAACCATTAGAGCACTATGTAAATTTTGTTTTTTGCAAAAACCCCACCTGGGTATATAATATTTTGAAGAACACACATTTCTATTGCCCTTATGTTGAAAAAACTTTGCATGGGTATCTTGAAAATAGTAAGAAATCTGTATATTTCGATTAAAAACCCCAATGTGGGTGTGTTGCATTTCAATGAAAACCCATGTATTTTAACTTGCACCAAACTTCATTTTTGTCCTTACATTATACACCTAGGAATGAAAATAATCATGATCATATTGCTTAATGACCACTTGAACCATGATAAAATAGTGGCCTTTATATTATTTTGAGGCCACTTTGATGTTGACTCCTCATTGATTTTCTTTGAAGAACCTCAAGATGGTTGGCCTTTTGATTCTATTTTGAACCTATGCAGAGATTTCAATTAAAACATTGTAGTTCTATGGACTGCATTATTTCTTACAACCATCTAACACTTTTAGAAGCACTTTCTGTTATGCTTTGTCATTTTCTGTTCATTCTAGAAGCAATATTTTCACATTGTAATTCCTAATGTTGCATTTGCATTCTTAGCCAAACTGGAACTGACTGTTTTGTTGATCATTTGAAGGAATTGTCTGTCCTTTCATATTCTTGGTCTTCAACCTGGCACTCTTCATGCATTTTTATGCTCTACTTAACAAAACTGTTCCATACACTTTCTCTCCTCTAAAATGAAAATTTGAAACAACTCTCTTCATTAAGGCATTATGTATGCCTTTTCACTATCTGTGATTGCGAGAAAGAACACTGTTGAACTAAACCTTACATGACATTATGAACAAAAAATACTGTGGCAAAAGAACATAAACCATACAACAATGTTTGAGATGAATGTACTCAGTTAAATTGATTGAGCGGATTAAACCCACTGTTCACCTGTAGCTTTCATAAAGCATTTACATGATTGTTATGAATGCACATTTTGTTTAATGGCCTGATGAATAACTCTGCTTTACTCTTTTAATTGTATTGCCATACTTCATCGGGGAGGATTTCACCACACCAGTCGAGCACATCCGTGATGTAGCCACGTTATGCTTGGTGCATAATATTACGCAGGAGAACATCGCACTAAGGTTGTTGGCTGTGTCACTCAAAGGCAAGGCGTTACAATGGTTCAAAGGCCTCGCAGCCAACTCAATCGCGACATGGGATGTGTTAGGTAATGGTTTATATGAATATTTTGCTGATAAATCTGACAACTTGTCTTTATTAGAGCAGTTGAGCACCATTTAAAGGGCGCCACACGAACACTTGACCGACTTCAATTATCGATTTCAAAGAACCTGGGATAGGATTCCTGCAACGGTAAAGCCTTTACCAGCACATGCTTTTCTGTTTTACTTAAAAGCTTTGAATAGTAAAATTGTAGTCATGACTCAGTCTATGGGTGGGCTTACACTCCCTAACGCCTACAATATAGCCATTAACGTGAAAATTGTCTCATGCAAGCTAGAGACATAGTGCATAGACCTCCTATGCCTTTGTTTGTAGAAATACAACCACTTATCCCTGCTGTTGTCTTGCTTGTTCCAGCAATAGGATATCATAACACAGCCTAAGAAGTTGTTGTCCCAACCCCAAATCAGGAGATGCAAGAGATTAAAATCATATTAAAGACCTTTGGGAATGATCTCGTGACTATTAAAAGCATGTTGGCCAAGAACATAAGCCTTATCAAGCTCCTTATCAATAAAACCAGTAAAATAGACCCTCTTTTCAAAATGATTATCAAGCCCAAAAGATGAATTTTAACCCTAGGCCATTCCAGCCATACAATCCGAACGCAGCCAGTTCGTCAAAGGAACTTGTGCCGCAAAATAATATTGCCCAGGATTGCGATTGGTGTTATCCGTGTAATCAACCCCATAACCAATCAGCATGCGCTAATGGAATAAGAAATCAGGCTTTAATGGTTCAAAATAGCTATGCTAGTTCAGAAAATGTTGCAGATCATAATCAAGAACAACAAGATAACATGGAAGTAGCCTTTCCGAACTGGCAGAGCTCTGAATTCTATGGCGTGAATGGCCAAAGTTAGCAAAATTCTCCTATTTCGACTAATACCAGGTCAAAAAAGAGAGCTATGGATCTAGGACAAAAAACTGGAAATTCACAGCAGCAGCCTACAGACAATAAGCAGCCTGTTTTATTAGATGTTAACGCTGCAGCACAACCTAAGGTGCAGATTCTACAAAGAGGGCAAGAGATGCTCAACAAGGAGCAGTCAAGAATGCATTTGTAGCCTTTGCAGAGGCATAACGATGTTGCTGTCACAAAAAACTATCAGAAGGTAAATTCTTCATCATTCAATATTATTGAGCATCTCAGGAAAACCACTGTCAGCATGTTGATATTAGATGCTTTACAACTTCTAGGGCATAAAGGTTTACTGCAGAGTGCTTTGGCTGAGTTGTCTATTTCTGACAACGCTAATCAAGGAGTTGCAAAGGTCGTATTTGCTAATGACTTGGAGGATAAAAATGAACAAAAAAGTAAAGAGGTAAAGCCCCCTATGTTCTATTTAAGTCTAATTATTGGCTATAAAATTGTTCATAACTGTATGGTTGATTATGGTGCCAGTAGTTCAGTCATGCCTAAGAGTTTGGCTGATAAGTTGGGTCTTGTCTACGAGCCTAATCCTTAGAAAGGCGTAGTTCAATTAGATGGATCTGCTATTAAAACTGCTGGTATTATCAAAAATTTGGCTCTTACCTTTCACGCATCCCTGAGTTTTTCTATTCATCAAGATATACATGTCATTGACTTACCGCCACACTTTTCCATTTGTCTTTCAAGAGATTTTACGACCAAGTTGGGTGGGTTTTTGTCTTATGATTGGTTTCATTTGTTATTTAGAACAAGGTATGGTACGAAAGTGACCATAAAGTCCGAGCCTCTCACCAAAGACCATATCGAATCATACTCACCAAATCTTATAAATGCTAACCTCTACGCCACCTCTGCATTGGAGGAGCAAACCATGACCTCAGACTGTAGCACCCATGTAGACAATATCAATCAAGATGAATGGGCAGTTGAAAATCACGAGCTTGATCTGTTTCAACACACATATGAGATAGGATTAGGAGTCTATATGATTCGAGAGCCTGATTGCGATATGCCTAATCTTTGTAAAGAAGAAGAATCGTCTGCAGAAACAGGGAATGAGCTTTGGAAGCTTTACTTTGATGGTTTGAGGAGCAGTGTTGGAGCCGGGGGTGGAACTATGTTGATATCACCCGAATGAGATAAATACTTTTTAGCTTGCAGATTTGCTTTCAACTATTCTAATAATACAACTAAGTGTGAAGGGTTGGTGCATGGCCTTGAATGGGCCTGCAAATGTGGTATTAAATGCTTGCAAGTTTATGGCGATTCAAAATTAATTGTAAATCAGGTCAGAAATTTAAATGCTGCCAAGAATGATTTACTTAAGAAATATAAGCATCGTGTATGGGATTTAATAGAGGATTTTGACGCTTTTAATATCATGTCAATTCCTCGCAATCAAAATAAGCATGCTGATAGACTTGCTACCATAGGAGCCCAGTTTGATATTCCCAAGGAGATTCATAAAGTAAAGGAACGTCAATACGTGAAAATAGTGGTCAGACCTTCTGTACTTGACAATAATGTGAGTTGGTAGGCTTTTGACAGTGATGAGAAAATCATAAATTTCCTGATTGCTGAAGCTGAGTTTGTAGATGGAAACCAACAAAAATGGCAGTAGCAATATGACGACCAAATTGTGCAATTAAAGACCAACAAGCTACCAAAAGGATTGGTGACCTTGGAATATGTGTTCAACTCAGATGACCAAGTACGTAAAGACAAATGCAGCTTGACTGTTAAAGAGGAACATTATGCAGCCATCAAAATCTTCAAAGGCAAGCTTCTCAAGCTAGGAAAGGTAGGTAGCTAGGACGAATGACAAGCGTTTATTCTGTTATGTCAGAAATTTAGTGATGTTTTTGCTTGGGAGTACAAGGATTTGAGAGGTTTTAACCCAGAACTAGCCCAACATACCATTGAACTTGAACCCGATGCAAAACCAGTAAGGAAGAAATAGAGACTGCTTAACCCCAAATTAGAGCACCTTATGAAGGCTAAACTGAATAAGCTAGTTGAGAGTGGTATTATTTTTCCTATTAAACACACCTCTTGGGTGTCAAATTTAGTACCAGCTAGGAAGAAAAGTGGGGAAATCAAATTATGCGTCAATTTCTGAGATTTGAATAAAACATCATTGAAAGACCATTACCCACTCCCTTATATGGAGCAAATTTTACAAGTAGTTTCTGGTTTTGACAGATTTTCTTTGCTAGATGGTTACTCAGGTTACAACCATATTTTGGTGAAGCAGGAAGATCAGTTCAAGACAACATTTACAACCAAGTGGGGCACGATGGCCTACAAGAAGATGCCTTTCGACTTATCCAATGCTGGAGCAACTTTCCAGCGTGCGATGGATATGGCCTTTCATGGCTTCATGAACAAGTTCATTCTGGTACACTTAGATGATATTACTATTTTTTCTAGAGATGCTAACGAACACTTTGATCATTTAGAGAATATTTTTCAGAGATGTAGAGAATTCAAAGTGTCTCTCAATCCGAAGAAGTGTATATTTTCAGTGCACGAAGGAAAATTGCTTCGACACATTGTTTCAAAGCAAGGTATTTCTATAGATCCTGAAAGAGTTTCCACAATTCTTGAATTGCCATTACTAGTTCACAAGAAAGGATTGCAAAGCTTTCTTGGAAGAATAAATTTTGTGAGGAGGTTCATATCGAATATTGTAGCTTTGTTGCAACCTCTCACTTCTATGCTTAAGAAGAATATGTCATTCAGTTGGACCAAAGAAGGTAAGAGGAGCTTGAGCAGATGAAGGAAGATCTCGCAACCACCCCTACTCTCGTTAATCCAAATTTTGACAAAAAAATTATTCTGTATACCTTTGGAGGAGTAGATACAGTTTCAACTATGTTATGCTAGCAAAATGATGAAGGCTTGGAGTAGATTGTTGCATTTTTCAGTGAGATGTTACACGATTATGAGGTAAAATATTCTTTTGTGGAGAAGCATGTTTTTGTTGTTGTGAGGAGTTTAAAGAAATTCAGGCACATGCTGTCCAACAACAAGATTCATTTGTTGGTAGCTCATTCAACGGTTAAGGATTTTCTACTTAACAAAGATATTAATGACAAGTGTGCTCGTTGGATTACCAAGGTAATGGAATTTGTCGTTGATATAAAAGTAACCAAGCTCATTAGAGGCAAAGGTTTGTGTGAACATATTATTGGTAATGAGAACAACAACTTAAAGGAAGCTGCAAATACAGAAACAATGCTAAATAATGACGTTGTAGATGTTGTTCCAGTGTCTCCTGCTACTTGGTTGCAGCAGATGATACATTATTTACAAACTGGTGAGTGCCCCGAAGGCTTAGACAGAGCAAAACGAAGATATTCCATATTACAAGCCATCCCTTATGCAATCATTGATGGCATTCTTTATAGGAGAGATTTCCAAGGTGTTTTATTGCGTTGTATTCAACCTAATCAAGTTGACAAGCTTTTACCAGAGTTTCATGATGGACCTTCAGGAGGTCACTTTGCTGTGAGAACAACAGCTCTGAAAATTATGCGAGCTAGTTATTACTGGCCAAATTTATTTAAAGATGCTATTGTTTGGGTCAGAAAATGTGAGAAATGTGCTTTATTTGCTGGTAAACAGAGGCTTGCACCGCTGCCCCTACATCCGATCCAGGTGGAACAACCCTTTGCCAAGTGGGGCTTAGACTTTATTGGTCCTATTAATTTGCCTTCAAGCACGGGTCATAAGTGGATTCTTACTGCAACAGATTATTTTACAAAATGGACCGAATTTGTTGCTTTAAAGGAAGTAAACGAGACTTTAGTGCTTAACTTTTATCAAGATCTCGTATCGAGATTTGGTGTTCCAGATTCAATCATTTTTGACAATGGTTTGGATTTTATTGGTTTAAGGATTTCTAATTGGTCAGTTAGAAATAACATCTATTTGAACATGTCTTCCATTTATTATCCGTAGGGCAATGGTCAAGTGAAATCTACAAATAAGAATCTAATTCGGATAATCAAGAAGACTATTGAAGATAATCAAAGGACATGACACGAAAAGCTGAAATTAGCCCTTTGAGCTAACAGAATAACCCCTAAAAGGGCCACTGGTTGTTCTCCTTTTGTTTTGACTTATGGTAAAGAGGCTAAGTTACCTGTTTCAATTGAATTGCCAACTTTAAGTTATGTTAAGGAGCTGGAGTTGCTGAATGAATAGCCTCTCGAGGTGAGATTCGCACTGCTAGCTCTCAAAAACGCAGGCGGAATGCCTCAAGAGGCTGCCAATCTCTTGATACGCTTTAGGTTAACAGACAAGGTCAAGAGAACTCAACCTTCTACTCTTCAGGTGCTACTAAACCTAGGCGGGTGTACCTTTTTGAATGAAGCAGACTTGACTTATGGTTATCCTTCTTGCAATGATTTGTCCACAATGGCAGATGCAAGTGAACAAATGAATTCAAGCGCAATAGAAATCTACTTAATCTAAATCCTAAAATGCTCAATTAACAGATATAAAGAAAATAAATGAATCTTAATGATGAAACTGCAGAGACCAGTGCCTTATTGGGTATGCAAAGTCAAATGAAATCAAGATGAGCAACACTCTCTGGATAAAACTCAAATTATCTGGCATACATTCTATTTACAACTTGTATAAACATGCAATATTGTAACTACCAAGCTCTACTTTAATAATCCAGATGAATCTCTCTAATTATTGTGATCAACTAAAAGGATTTAATCTTTGCTTGAAAGAACCAATTGATTAATCACACAAATACAACAAATATGCATTGATAAACTGAACATAAACTTGTTATGTCAATTTAAACAACCAAAAAGCATCAATTTTGGAGACAACTTAGTAGTATTTTTATTGAATTCAACAGATAATTGACACCAAAAAAATGCAGCAACATCAACTAATTTTCATAAATACCTCCATTTTGAAAACATGTATCAATAGTCTATGATATGAGAATTTTATTCTACTCTATCTACTTGCTGTGTATCAAATATCTAATAGCCGATGATTTTACAATTACAAAAAATGTCTATTTATAAACTAGCATCATAAAAATATATCATAATGAGATCCCATGTCGGTCTTCCACCGAATTCGAGCTCAATTCATGTCAGCCGGCAACGGTAATTGAACATCCACATGTCGGCCACAGTATTTGTTTTTCTGTTAATCTCACTGAAACAGTCGCCAAGACATATCCCAGTGATGCTGAACGCAATTAAATCACTACAACCGCCTCGTGTTTTATTCACTTTCGCCGTGACATATCTGAGTCGGGGAGATATCCTGTAGATCACTTTATGTTTCCCCAAGAGTTCTTTTACCTTTCGCGTGTCGTTGTAACTTTATGATATCAAGGAGACATCCCAAAGAATTCATCGAGTCATACCGAAACACCCCGAGCTCGCCTTTGATCGCCCAGACAAAAACATTCTCATACCGACAGAGTCACCATTTAGCTTTATCGGCGAGACCGAAGGTCACTCGCCAAGACCTTACTCCGATATCGCTTAGTCTGGCCGAAGTGAATCCTCATACGCTATTCGGTGAGACTCCTCCCAATAATATTTTGATAAAAACCTTATGTCGGCAAGACCCAACAAAGTCGTTGAGACATCACTCTGAATATCACCAACTCCTATCAAAATAATCTTTTGCACAAGTCGGTGAGACACCACGAAATCGTTATGACATTTCACCGAAGCAATAACTTTTGTCGATAAGACTATCAATGCTTCGGTCAGTGTAACAATTCAAACTCGCCAAGACACAATGCTGAAAATATTAACTCTTACTGATGGATCTCCATACATGTCGGTCGGCGAGACATAAAGTGCTCGGTGAAACAACATGCCGAAGAACAAACTCCTGTGGAAATGTGTATCCTTTTCCTTGTCGCCAAAACCACGTGAATGTTACGCCGATAGGTGCCTATAAGTAAACTTCAATCGCTATGACACCAAAAACGTCTTGCCGATAGGCAACATAGACTTTTATCAACAAAAAATGCAAAAAGGATCAGGGAGACCCTGGTAATCTCATGTCGATAGGGACCATAAAGCGAAAAAATGTAGACTTGATGGATTTTATGGGGTCATAAGGGAAAAATGCGGGTAAAAATATCATGAAGAAAGGAAATGTGCTCAAAGTAGGACTCATTTGGAAAATGCACGGGTATGGACAACATGAATAATCATAAGAAATTTACAGTTCCAATAGTGGCTCCATCTGGGGATGAATGATAGTAAGATCATTGTAAGGATCCAGATCTTTGGGTGAGCAGACCAGACACAAAATGACGAACCAGTGAGCAGAATGGAAGAGAATGCAAAATAAAGGAAAAAAGGAGGTGAACCAAAACCCTAAACTACTGTGCATGGAAAAGAATTTTAAAGAGGATAAACAAGAGTTGTCCATGCACTGGCAACCCTCAATCCTCTGTGTTGCTCAAGAGAAAAAATGCTTCAAGGAGAGCCCATGAACAGACAACTCCTGATCTTCACCAGCCATATTTTGTAGATAATATGAATCTTCACCTCTCTTCCCAACAACAACAAAAGGTCCTAGCCACAAAGCTTCAAATTTACCATGCTTGCCTTTCTCTTTACACCTGGCATTCCACATTAGTACCAAGTCACTTTCTCCAAATTTTCTATCCTTTTCCTTCTTGTCAAATAAATATTTCATCTGTGTCTGTAATTTCACGTTTTGGTTTTGGGCAACTCTCCTTATTTCATCAAGTTTAGTTAGTTGCTCCATTCTTTCCTCCATAGGTTCAGGAATATCCAAATCTTCCTAAAGGACAAACCTGTAGACTGGTAATAAATTCTGCAAAGGCATCTTGGCCTGTACTCCATATACCAATTCAAATGGGGATTTTCCAATTGCCTTCTTAACAGTAATCCTATCAGCCCACACAACCAGTTTTAATTTTGAATCCCAAGCCTTCTTGTTTTGACTCAACATCCTCCTTATAATCTTCAAGACTCTTATTGCTAGACTCTACTTGACCATTAGCTTGTGGATGGTAAGGAGTTGCATAAGAAATGGTAATGCCATATGTGTCACATAAACCTTCAAATTCATCTGACCTGAAACACATCCCATTATCTGTGATTAACCTCATTGGTGTACCAAATCTGGTGATAATGTTGTCCGTCAAGAAATTTGTCACCACTTTTCCTGTAGCCTATTTAGTTGGGATTGCTTCCACCCATTTGGTAAAATAATCAGTGGTAACCAGTATCCACTTGTGTCCAATTGATTTTTCTTGTATCTCTCCAATGAAATCAATTCCCCATTGATGAAAAGGGGCATCGGCCTGTAAGGGTTGAAGTGGCAAGGCTCCTTGATATTTCAGCTTTCCAGAGAACTTTTGGCAGGCTTCACATTTTATTACATGTGTAAAAGAATCATTAAAAACTGTAGGCCAATAGTAACCTGCCCTAAGGATTTTATGAGCAGTTGTTTTTGCTGAGTAATGTCCTCCACAAACTCCTTCATGCATTTCACTTAGGACATGCCTGGCCTGAGACTCATCCAGACATAACAATAGTATACCATCCCTATTCTTCCAAAACAGATCTCCATCCATGAAAACATATTTAGATGCCTGCAACTTCAAAGTTCTTTTCTGACTGTCACTCAATCCCTCTGGGCACTTTGTGTACTTAAGGTAATCCATGATATCAGTATACCAAGGAGTGTGCTCAATGCTTGCAATTGCAGTCCCTTCTTCCACATTACAAACTTGATTTGCTTCAATATTTGATTCTGCCATCAACCTAGCCAAGCCTTGACCTCTTACTAATTTGGTAATCTGTATCTCCATGTCAAATTCTTGGATCTTGTTAATCCATTTGCATATTTTTCTTGTTACCTCAGACTGTGTCAGAATATCTTTGACAGTAGCATGAGGGACATAAGCAATCACCTTTGCTCCAACTAGATATGGCCTGAAAACCTTTGTAACTTTTACTAATGCAAATGCCTATTTTTCCATTATGTCATATTTTAATTCAGACCCTTGTAATGACTTACTGAAGAAAGACACAGGCTGTTCATGACCATCCTCATTCTTCTGTAACATAACAGCAACAATCATGTGCATTGAAGCAAATGAAAATATCTGAAAAGGCTTTGCAAAATTTGAAGATTTAAGGATAGGAGCCTCCTTGATGGCCCTTTTGATAGATATGAAAGCCTCCAAGGCTTCTGCAGTCTATTCCATTTTTTGTCCTTTCTTCAACATTCTTGATATGGGTTTAATAATCTCAGCAAAGTTAGAAACAAATCTCCTAACAAAATTAATTTGTCTAAAGAATGATTGTATAGCCTTAACAGTTTTGGGAACAAGAATTTTATCAATAGCTTCAACCCTCTCAGGATCTATCCTAATTCCTTCTTTTGAAACAATATGTCCTAAAAGCTTACCTTCTGTAACTAAAAAATGACACTTCTTTGGGTTTAAGCTAATACCATATTCTAGGGCTTTAATAAATACCTTCTCCAGATGTTGTACATGATCTTCAACCTTTTTTGAATAAGCAGTCAGGTCATCCTGGTACACCACCATGATAGAATTGATCAAATCTACAAATGCCATGTCCATAGCTCTTTGGAAGGTCGCTCCTACATTAGTGAGACCAAATGGCATTCTTATGTATACATACGTTCCCCAAGAAGTTGTAAATGTTGTCTTATATTGCTCAGATTCCTTGAATTTAACCTATTTGTACCTTGAAAACCCATCCATCATTGACAACAACTCACACCTTGTCACCTTATGCAATATAGCCTCCATATTGGGTAGAGGATAATTGTCCTTGAGAGATGCCATGTTCAAATACTTGAAATCCACACATAATCTGATGTCTCCATTTTTCTTCCTCACAGGGACCAAATTTGAGACCCACGTTGAGTGCCTGATTGGTTTGATGATTCCCCCATCTTTGAGCTTCGTCAAATCTTCTTGCATTTTAGGTTCTAGTGTTGGATTTATGGGTCTTTGCTTTTGTCTGAATGGCTTAGCATCTGGCTTCAATGGTATTTCAAGCTGAAACAAATCCTCCCTATATGCTTTTAGATCTTCATAAGACCAAGCAAAGATGTGTTTATACCTTCTTAGCAAATCTATCAACATTCTTTTGATTGTAGGGCTTATCTTCTTTCCTCTGTACACCTTTCTTGGTGCTATCTCAGTCCCCAAGTTAACTTCTTCAATATCTTCTCTTCTGACTGGTGTTTGCTTCATGAGGGACCGATCATTTCCATCATACAGCCTCTCCAATGCCACCGAGCCCTTAGGAAGCTTATTTGTTTTGAGTTGTAAGATCTCCTTGCCAAACACTATTTGCTTCCAATCCACTTCCTCAACAAAAGCATTGAAGTCAATTTCCTGGGCTTCATATTGATCTATACAATTGAGGAATTTCAAAAGGTCAGTATCATCATTGAAGACCTGCTAACTGTAAATGTTATCAGGCACAACAGACCTTGTCTTGATCTCAATCTGTGACACCCCAACCAATGTGATATCATATATTTTCAGGGCCACATTTGCTAAGAAATCAGCCATTATGTTTTTTGATTTGTCAATCCACTCAATTGAGAAGGCATCAAACAACTCAATTGTGTCCCATACAACATTCCTGTATTGTTTCAATCTTTTGTGCTTTGCTGTGTACTTTGACTTAATTTGTGAAACAACCAACTCAGAATCTCCAAGAACAACTAACAACTTGATCTTATGTTTCACAGCTATGTTCAGACTTGTCAATAAAGCTTCATATTCCGCCACATTGTTTGTACACTCAAATGTCAATACTAAAGAATATTTAAATGTAATACCTTCGGGTGAAATAAATACAATCCCAGCTCCATTACCTTCCTAGCTACATGCTCCATCAAAATACATCTTCCACACTTCATTGCAGCTTTGTGCCACATACTTTTCAATTGGATCACTATTGGTTAATTCTGGTTGGGCTGATTCTATCTTAAAACCTCCAAGATCAACATCACAAAAATAGTTGATCTGATCTTGTGGTACATAATCAACCAGCTGGTTCATTCTCGGCTCCCTATACAATTTGACCTCCTAACCATTCACTGGAATTGTAGCATAAGATAGATCAAATTGGACATTTCCTCCAACTGCTGTTGTCCATTGTCTTGATAGAAGCATCCCAAACTGAGGAGTATCAATCAATGTGATATCTATATTATATGCCACCTGTGGATAAGTAGCTAGCTTGACTTCAACATCTCTCATAATGCCTACCATAGGAACAGGTCGGTTATCCATTGCATAGCACTTCCCTTCATATGTATCAACCCACATGTCGAGCTGCTTCATAACTCCTACTGGCATGATATTTATAGCAGCACTAGAGTCTATCATGCAATTTCTCAGCAGTTTGTTATTTATGAGTAATGTAGTGAAAAAAGGATCAACTTGTGGGGGAGTTGTTAATACATCACTCAAGCAGACTTCTGGGATATTTACTTTCTCTTGCCTATCGACTGCTTTAATAGCTACTCTATTTTCAGAATTCACATGTTTTTCATTTCCATTTGTTATCAATTGAACAACACTATCTTTGTACTCTTTAATTTTCATCATTTCAAGTAGTGGGACATACATTTTTACCTGAGATAACGCCTGAGTGAAGTAAAAAGAAGAGCCCTCCACCTTAGCAATCTTCTTCTGCTCCAATGTTTCTCCTTTGTTTTCTTCCTTCTCTCTTTTACTAGGCTGATCAAGCTTTTGTATCTCTTTGTGTAATTCCTTCACTTCCTCTTTTTGGACAGGCTTCTGTTCACTTTTATCATGCTGTTTATTTTCTAATTTTTTCATAGTTCCTTGTGTTTCCTTCTGATCCTTCATAAAGATTCCCCCAGGAACGCCTTCCTTCTCATTTACTGTTATGTTTCTCAACCAGTATTTACTCCTTGCTTCCTCAACTGTAGCAACAATTAGTCTCTCTATTTCATCTTTGGTAATTCTCCTCACACGGCATTGAGCAGGCACCTCAACCGAATGTGGCTCTGTATAATCTTCTTTAGAATTAGAAAGAACCTGCTGTTCAACCATATGGACATTGTATCTCTGATTTGAAACATCATACTCATAACCTTCATCTTCTAAAGATGAGTACCTCTCCTGAGCATGATGAAAGGTATTTGAAGTCAAATACACTTTGTGATCTTCTCCATTATTTTCCATCAACATTCCTTCCTCTTGCATCCTTTGAGCTACAACATAATAGTTTGGAGAATGTGGCTTATCACAAGCTTCACAAAAGTAATTGTTACTCACCATATAGGTTCCCTTCTTGCTCAATGGATCAGGAGCCTCTTTGTTTCTTGGCCTAGCTGTTATAGGTTTCCCATCCTTCCAGTCTATATTATATGGTGTGTCATGCAACCTCGGCCTTTCATTTTTGTATGTGCTTTCTTGTCTGTATTGATAATTATTGCTTTGCTGAGGAGCCATAGGGTTATCTCTTTTATTGACTATACCTGTAGCCTTCCTGTTGTTTTCAATTGTCAATCCTATCTTCTGAGCTTCAGCCAGATCTCTTGGGACCCTATTTCTTAGTTCATACCCTATTTTAGGATCAAATGCATTTAAATAAACACTCAATGCTACAGAATCTAGCAACCTTGATCTAGGAGGTACTTTAGTCTGCAACTTGTTGAATCTTCGGTTGAAATCATAAATTGAATCATTCTAATTTTTCTGAATTCACATCAATTCATGAAGAGCTGCATCTGGTGCATTTAGATTCCCATATTGTTCTAGGAATCTGTCCTGGAATATTTGGAGAGAATTAATTGAGAGTGCTGGCAAGCTGTTGAACCAATCCCTAGCATCTTCAAGAAGTGACATCATAAATAGCCTCATATGTAAATATTCATATGGCACACCTATGTCTTGGATGAACACATTGAAATTCCTTAAATGTTCTTTAGCAGTAATTGCATTACTCCCTGTAAACTTAGGTACCAAACTTCTCCAGTTGCCATCCATAGGGTAAGGGTATAGATGAAACCCTGTCAAATCAAATTGTCTAATCATTGCTATATATTGGTGAGGGGGAGGAAAAGGCGGGCACTGATATTGGTTCATAGGATTGTTATATTGTGCATTATGTTGTGGGACAAAAGGCTGACCATGAGGTGGCTGCATATTTGTATGTTGTGTGGGAATATGAGGTGGATGATTTGGCTGATTATAGTGATTTCCTATCTGATGGTGAGGAGACACAAGTGGATCAAAAGGCCTTGCACTATGATTACCCTGGTTATGAGGTGGTACATACTTTGGGGGGCAATCAACTGTCTGAGAAGTAATTTGGGCTTTTAGTAATGCAACCCTTAGTTCCTCTATCTCCTTCCTCTGTGATTCAAACTGTGCTTTTACTTCCTCAAGAAGCTCATGATCAATAAATTCATTTTGGTTACCTTCCATCTTCTGATCATATTCATGCTGAATTCTGATTTGTTCAGCCTCCAGTTCAACTCTAAACTCAGCTTGTTTCTAAGGATCGAGAAAAGAGAAATGATTTCTTTGATATTCTAGAGTACAAGGCTCTGCACTCGAATTGTTTCTCCATGTATCATAGCGATCATATGTTTCACAATGTGCTCTTGATACTTTTTCTTTATCTATTAGGCACATATCCTCACTTATCCTTTTTCCCTTATCAACCTTGTCATCTTTATGTGTCCACTTACTGCTGCTAGCAGGAGCTCTAGTATGACCTCCCCTGTATTGAGATCTTCTTCCATTCATGTTTGAATAGCTGCAAAATTTCTGTTAGAATCGCCACTCACTTTTGTCAAAAATGAGAAAAAACTTGATGTTTCTTATTCCTAGCGGAGTCTGTATAAAGTTCCTGACTCTATGATTAAGGCCTTGATTTTGAATGTATCCCCAGTAGAGTCGCCAATTTGTTAGCTCTCAAAAACACAAGCGGAATGCCTCAAGAGGCTGCCAATCTCTTGATATGCTTTAGGGTAACAAACAAGGTCAAGAGAACTCAACCTTCTACTCTTCAGGTGCTGCTAAACCTAGGCGGGTATACCTTTCTGAATGAAGCAGACTTGACTTATGGTTATCCTTCTTGCAATGATTTGTCCACAATGGTAGATGCAAGTGAACAAATGAATTCAAGCACAATAGAAATCTACTTAATCTAAATCCTAAAATGCTCAATTAACAGATATAAAGAAAATAAATGAATCTTAATGATGAAACTGCAGAGACCAATGCCTTATTGGGTATGCAAAGTCAAATGAAATCAAGATGAGCAACACTCTCTGGATAAAACTCAAATTATCTGGCATACATTTTGTTTACAACTTGTATAAACATGCAATATTGTAACTACCAAACTCTACTTTAATAATCCAGATGAATCTCTCTAATTACTATGATCAACTAAAAGGATTTAATCTTTGCTTGAAAGAACCAATTGATTAATCACACAAATACAACAAATGTGCATTGATAAACTGAACATAAACTTGTTATGTCAATTTAAACAACCATAAAGCATCAATCTTGGAGACAACTTAGCAGTATTTTTATTGAATTCAACAGATAATTGACACCTGAAAAATGCAGCAACATCAACTAATTTTCATAAATACCTCCATTTTGAAAACATGCATCAATAGTCTCTGATCTGAGAATTTTATTCTACTTTATCTACTTGCTATGTATCGAATATCTAATAGTTGATGATTTTACAATTACAAAAAATGCCTATTTATACACCAGCATCAGAAAAATATATCATAATGAGATCCCATGTCGGCCTGCAATGGTAATTGAACATCCACATGTCGGCCACAGTATTTGAATTTCTGTTAATCTCACTGAAATAGTCGCCAAGACATATCGCAGTGATGTCGAAGGCAATTAAATCGCTACAGTCGCCCCGTGTTTTATTTGCTTTTGCCGTGACATATCTAAGTCGGGGAGATATTCTGTAGATCACTTTATGTTTCCCCGAGAGTTCTTTTACCTTTCGCGTGTCGCTGTAACTTTATGATATTGGGGAGACGTCCCAAATAATTCATCGAGTCATACCAAAACACCCTGAGCTCGCCTTTGATCACCCAGACAAAAACATTCTCATACTGACAGAGTCACCATTTAGCTTTATTGACGAGACTGAAGGTCACTCGCCGAGACCTTACTCCGATATCGCTTAGTCCGGCTGAAGTGAATCCTCATACGCTGTTTGGTGAGACTCCTCCTGATAATCTTTTGATAAAAAACTTATGTCGGCAAGACTCAACAAATTCGTTGAGACATCACTCTGAATATCACCAAATCCTACTGAAATAATCTTTTGCACAAGTCAGTGAGACACCACAGAATCGTTATGACATTTCACCGAAGCAGTAACTTTTGCCAATAAGACTATCAGTGCATTAGTCGGTGTAACAATTCAAACTCACCAAGACACAATGCCGAAAACATTAACTCTTACCGATGTATCTCCATACATGCCGGTCGGCGAGACATAAAGCGCTTGGTGAAACAACATGCTGAAGACCAAACTCCTGCTGAAATGTGTATCCTTTTCCTTGTTGCCAAAACCACGTGAATGTTACGCTGATAGGTGCCTGTAAGTAGACTTCAATTGCTGTGACACCAAAAACATCTTGTCGATAGAAAACACAAATGTTTATCAGTAGAAAATGCAAAAAGGATAAGGGAGACCCTGGTAATCTCATGCCGATAGGGACCATAAAGCAAAAAAATGTAGACTTGATGGATTTTATGGGGTCATAAGGGAAAAATGCAGGTAAAAATATCATGAAGAAAGGAAATGTGCTCAAAGTAGGACTCATTTGGAAAATGCACGGGTATGGACAACATGAATAATCATCAGAAATTTACAGTTCCAACACGCACAGCTGGTAGAGCTTGAGGAAACTAGGAAAGAAGCTCTAAGGCAGTTGGAGATACATCAAGTTTAAATGAAGAACTCTTTTGATAAGAGGGAAAGACCATGCGAGTTCATTATTGGGGATCTAATTTTCAAGTGGAATGAATTTAAAAGTAGACTTGGACGTCATTCCAAGTTTGATGCAATGTGGGACGGTCCTTATGTAATCACGAAATGCAAGGAACACAACGCATTCGAACTTTCCAAGTTGACTGGCGAGGTGCTATCTATCCCAGTTAATGGGATCCACCTCAAGCATTGCCTCTAAGATAGGTTCTATCTCATAGTTAAGTAGAGTAGTTTGCAAATAAGTGCGTTCCACACATTTACTTTCACTAGTTTTGCTTTCCCTAAGCGTTGTTGTGCATGTTCCGTTGGCCATCAGGGCCTGTTAGTTTACTTTCAACTCTATTTTGTTTCTTTTGTTGCTGTTTGAAGTATTGTTGTTCAAGTTTCTAAGTTTCAAGAGGGGGGTAGATTTGACTCCACGCCCAATGGAGTATTTTAAGGCCACTGATCTATGCTTAGCAGGTAAGCATTTAGCGGAAATCGCCAAAATGTTACCAATTTTTCGCCACAACTCAATTGGTGGAGCTGGCTGAACATTGTTATGTCTTAAGGTGAATTACAAATTATGTTTGAGTGTTGTTTGCATCGTGTTCATTGTTCATCAAGTGACAGTTGTGCATTTAAAAGAAGAATCAATATTTTAGAAGTGCTTTTCAATGTTCTAGGATTAAATAAAGTACACAATTGAGCATATAAACAACATACCATTTCAGATGCTTTCTTTATTTCAAGGAATAATTCATATTTACATAGTTTCATTTGATTGCAAGAATCCAATTGATATTACAACATTGCATTGAAATGCATTTTCTTTTCGAAATGAAAAGCATAAAATGAAATCAAATATCCACACAAGCCGTGGATGTGACTGTCACAATGCATCATTAATAGCACACTACACTATGGAAGATGCAAACGAAGAAATCACATAAGTAACGACATAATCATCATTGCCTGATTGGCCGATGGTCGACGCTGAAATAGTGCACCTTTGTCTTCTCGAGCTCCATTGACCTGTAAGAGAAAGGAGAGGGATGTCAGAGGCTCCGATTATGAAGACACCTATATGAATCACCAACAATAGTATAGCCTGCTATCAATCATACACTAAAACAATCAAGAAAAGTACAGAAGAAATGAGCTAAAGGAGAAACATCAATATGATTATTATATCTTGTTTTTTGTGCTAACATTGTTTGTTTCCTTGTGCAGGTATAGGAAAAATCACGATGCTGTTTATTATTCGAAGACCAAGCATGTGGAGAAAACGGGCTCCCACAAGGGTAGAGCTCGGCATGTGGCCCTTATTCATTACAAGTGGGCTTATAAGAGATTACATCATCATATTCATCAAGAAAGGAAATGATATACAACTGAAAGAGTTAAGCATAGTTATCTATCAAACTATTAAACCAACTATGCATTCATAACAATCAGGCAGATGCTGTATGAAAGCTACAGGTGAATAGTGAGTTTAACCCGCTCAATTAATTCAACTGAGTACATTTATATCAAATGTTGTTGAGTGGTTCACATTCTTAAGCTACAATAATATTTGCTCATCATGATCATATGTCATGCAAGGTTCAGTTCATCGATGTCCTTTTTCACAACCAAGGAAAGTGAACAAGCATACATTATGCCTTAATGAGGAGATTTGTTTTAATTTTCATCTTAGAAAATAACAGATTTACATAACAGTTTGTTAAGTGGAGCATAAAAATGCATGAAGAGTGCTAGGTCGAAGCCTAAGAGCATGAGGGGACAGACATTTCATTCAAATGGTAAATGAGCAGTCAGTTCCAGTTTGGCTGATAATACAAATACAACATTAGGAATTACAAATGTGAAATGATTGTTCCAGAATGACTAGAAATGACAAGCATAACAGAAAGGTGTTTTTAAGGTGTTAGCTGGCTGAAACAATCAAATAAGATGCAGTCCATAGAACTACATTGTTTCAATTGAAATTTTTGCTTAAGTACAAGAACAGAAGCAAGGGTTTTTTGTAGATTAAATATGTGGACCTTCATCGTATACAGTGTGCAGTGAGATACATCAAGATAAAGGTCATTTCAGAATAATTAAATGGATGACAAAGCATAAGGAAGTGGCAAAAGTGCTTTTGAAAGTTCCAATTTAGCTAAAAGAGAAGATACAGTCTTTAGAACTACAATACTTTAATCAAAATCTGTGCATAAAATCAAAACGGAGTTGAGATACCAATTAGTCTACAGACTCAGTCAAAAGGAATTATGTGTGCAAGAAGGAAAATAGCATGAAGTTGACATTTAAAAATGTAAACAATAGATACATTTCCAGCATTTCACTAACCCATGTGAGGGTTTTCGACAGAATGTCAAAGAAAAGCACCAACCATCATGGGTCGAGCCCATAAATTAAATGCAAGATGAATACAGATTTTGTTTCCCATACACCCACATTTGGGGTTCGAGTTTAAATACAAAGGTTACAACTTGCAGTGATAACCCATGTGAGGTTTTTATATGAAATAACAAGAGCAGAAGTAAATCTTAATGGGTCAAGTCAGTTTTATAGGCCATGTTCAAGACAAGCAGATTTAATGCAATTTCCAGCTTACCCATGCAAGGGTTTTCAATAGTAAGGAGAAGGAATGTGTGTGTAATGCACAGTGTTTCTATGGACAAGTTGTAGCACAACAAGAGATGCACCAAGAAGGACATGCTTCAAAATTTTAAATGCTCATATAGAAAAGACTGAGAAAACAAAATGCCATGGTGAGTTCGACCCAACTTAAAATATCAATATAAATTTCTGTTTGTTCTTTTCGAAGTATACCCACATTGGAGTTCCAATTTAAGCATACAGATTTTCACCATTTCCAGATTACCCATATGGGTATTTTATCAGAACAACAAGGTAAAAGTTTTTTCATATTTACAAGATAAGCAACAGAATACAGATGGAAATCATAATGGTCGAGCTCTATGATAGAAAGTATCAGAGTAAGGTTGTTTTCTTCGGAATAACAAATACCCATATCTAGTTTTGTATTGGAGAGTATAAAAATATGAATTTCCTTTGTTGGTTTGAGCTTCAAAATGGAGAATAACAAATTTCATTCAATACCCATGAGAGGGTTTGAGCTAGAATACAATTTTTTTATATATCCACATCGTGTTGCTACAGAAAAAACAAAATGCAGTGTTTTCTTCAAAGTAATGAGCACCCACATGGTGTTTTATTTCAGAATACTGAGTATACACTTTTTCCTTTGGGTCGAGCCCAGGAATTTATAAAGAAATTCATTCTATGTATGAGTATGGCGCGGTCAGCCATTGGAGCTCTCGACTTCAAGACTAGAGCTATATCTCATGGCGGCTAGTGAAGACAAAGAACACATAAATAACAAATATAAGCATAGAGAGTATAAACAAAGGCATTAGAAATTGTCTTAGCCACGACTACAGACCAAGAAACTCAAGAGGTAAAGTCACAAAAGATACAGACCAAGAAGCTCACCTTGTGTAGAGAGAAGAAGAGAAGCCCGCCAACGAAGTTCTCTCATGGAGCTTTCAGACAAGCCCGAGCTCATACAAGGTGGCCAAGAAAGGAAAAGTTACAAGAATGTAAAAGGAAATTAGGAATAAAGCATGAACTGGCCACGACCTTAATGGCTTTTCTTAGTCTTTGAATGAAGTAAAGAACTACAATAACAAACAAATCAAGCTTACCTAGTCAGAACTCAACTGTCAGAAGGTGAAAGTGAAGACTCTTGGGCATGTAAATTATAGTCTGAGCTCAATCATGGTGGCGGCGCTATCCTTTCAGCCAGAGCAAGTTTTTTCGAAATGATGATAGCAACAAATGAAATCATTTTTAGGGTTTGACCTTTTTGTCGCATGCCCTAATTCGAGCCAACATTATAATTGTCTAGAATATTCATAATTGTCAATGGCATGTGGGAAATTCAAATTAGGGTTACCTCACATTATGAATTCAAAGTCTGAAGTTTAATATTTGAAGGGGTCGAACTCTAATATGCCTAAGTCAAGCTTTGAAGAGTGATGGAGTTATTTTCCTAAGGCTTAGGGTTATTTGTTAATATAGGGGGGCTAAACTTAGAGAGATTTATGATTAATGATGCCTTGGTGAAGAATAGACAAGTGGAGATATTTTTTATTTTAATTGATTTTGTGAGAAATCAATAAGAGTTGTAAAGTCATTGCACATTTGACACTTAGGGTTTTTGTTTGCAATTGATTTTAGAGAAATCAATTAAGGATATTGATGTGAGGATAATATACCTTGATATATTTTTATGATTTTTTAAAGAAAATCAATGCATTGTAATGGAGAGATAATTGTATTTCTTTTGCAAAAGATTTTGCAATCTTTAATTGCAAAAATAGACAAATTGTAAAATCTGCAGTGATGTAAAGCTGAATCATAAAGCAATCCTTATAAATTGTTTTATGATTTCTTGCTATTTTTAGCAGATTAATGTTGACTTTTCTTCTTGGTCGAGTTTGAGCTTTATCTTGGAGAGATAAAGTATTTTTCTGGCTTTTAAAGCAGATTCAACCTATTTTTAGAGGCTTTATAGTTTGATCATAAAAGCAGTGTACTTTTTTCTGCTTTTATGCATTTTTTGGGACAATTTGAAGCTTTTTTCCTTGAGCTTCTTTGTGAGCTCAGATTAGGGTTTCTTGAGAGATATATTTTTGAAAAGACTTAGTCTTTCTCTCTTCTTCTCAGTTCAAATTTCAGTTTCTTGCTCATACACATTTTTGAGCTTGTAAACCCTTCTTGTACCCAGTTTGAGATTATGGCATACTCCTTCAGTTGAATAAAGGAACACTCCTATTGCTCAATTATGTTTCTGTTGCAGTTTTAGTTCGATGTTATATTGTGATTTCTGTTTTGCAGAATCCTTATTATGTCCTAGAATTGTAATGTTGGTACAAAAGGTTCATAGAATACATGTTGCATGTTGTATTTAAGTTTGAATCTTCATGCAAATTATTCATGTGTTTAGTGTTCATGAGGAATCGTGAAATACTGTTGTTTTTTGAAAGCTATTTGTGGGAAAAAACCAGAGTCATCATTAAGTTATTATCAAGTCCTAAAAATCACTTTAAGTAATAGTTTTCATTTCAGTCATCTTTTTCTATCCCTTTCCTCAGAAGAATCTTTAGAATAAGATCAATCATTCAGAGAACCAACTCACTCTAGAGATTCCTTCTTTGTTCAAATCACCCACATCTGAAGAAGGTTTCCATGTTTCAGTAGATTGCTGAATCTTGCATTCAGCAGGGTGCAAATATAATTGACAATAGTTCATATAGGTATATTCATAGTCGGAGCCTCTGACATCCCTCTCTTCTTTTCTACAGGTCAATGGAGCTCGAAGAAGACAAATGGTGCACCACTTCTGCATCAACCATCGATCAACAGGCAATGATGATTATGTTTATGCTTATGTGATTCCCTTTTATGCATCTTCCATAGTGTAGTGTGTTGTTTATGATGCACTGTGATAGTCCCATCCACGACTTGTGTGGATATTTGATTTCAATCTTATGCTTTTCATTTTGAAAAGAAAAAATGCATCTCAATGCAAATTTGTACTATCATTTGAATTCTCGCAATAGAATGAAATTCTATAAATATGAATCACTTTTATGAAATAAAAGAAAGCAATTGAAATGCTTTATTATTGTATGCTCAATTTTGTACTCCATTTGATTCTGAAACATTGAATAGTACTTCTGAAATTCTGATTCCTCTTTTCAAAGCATAACTGTCACTTATAAATAATGATAAACAAGATGCAATCAACACTTAGCATATGCAGAAAATAACTATATTTTCCACTTTTAAATGTAACAGTATTTAGTCCAGCTCCACCAATTGAGCTGTAGCAAAAAATTGGTAACAGTTGCTTAAATCAAAATTAAAAATTTGCCTTATTTTTCCTGATGCCCACTCCTCAAGAGTTTAAGTGGAAAAGATTGATTTTCGGTTGGGATCACAACATGACCGCGGGATTAGTCCAATTGCAAAGAGGATAAAAAATAAGTCTCACAACATTCATAAAACACTTATAACAAGCTACAAAACTCAAAATTGGAGATGCAGGATCAAAACCCTAGGTTTACACCATACACTTAGGTTAACAACCCTGATTTTTCATGCATATATAGAGGTTTGGGGTCACTTTCAAGCTCATTTGTACATTTGAGTTTAAGAAATTGAGTGATTTCAAAGTGATTTTGAGAGAGACCTTATAGTGCAGTTGAAAGAATGATAGATCGTGTGCTTCCCCTATATCACGCAGATCTAGTTTGTGAATTCCAACGACCAACCAACATAGGACCACCGATATGTACCTCGATGAAATTTTCTTGCATGCTTTTCTATGTAGCTAAATGTAGGGTCAAATATAGTAAACAAATGTGTCACTATTTGAGCAACGTAGTTGTTTTGGTCAACAATGCACTTGCAAGGTCTAGCGATGCACTTGCCTTAAAGCATCGCTCCAAAGAAATTGCACTGGGATTTTAGTATACTTCGATGCACTTGGTGATACACACATGTAGTTGATTTTGACATGCCAATGCATTTGCTTAATTTCAGAGCCACACACTTGCACAAAACTGACATGCACTTGCTATACCACCACACACTTGTTGAATAGAAATGATGTCGCTAACATGACAGAGTGATGCACTTTTTTAAAGGCTCACACTTACATTTTTAGGGTTCCAAGTTTAGAAAATTTTCTCAATTTTTAGGAAATTTGACATGGTGCACATTGTACATGCAAGATAGTTTATGTCCATTAATTTCTCATGAGAGGAGACCTGGGATTTTATCACGACTGGATACTAGAGGATGAGGATGATGAGTTCCTTGGCGCCATCAGTTTATACTACATTGCATGCACACTTGAGATCAAGACCCACCTAGCGATGATGACTGCATTAGTGGAGAGGTGGCATTTTGAGACTTCATCATTTCATCTCCCTATAGGTGAGGTGATGATTACTCTCAAGGATGTTTGGTGCATCTTGTAGGTGCCCATTCATAGAGACAAGATTATCTATGATGCAGACCTCAGCTTTGCAGCTATGTTTTGAGTATTAGGAGTTAGATCGCTGGAGGTAGAGAGCTATTAGATTGATTTGTGGAGACAACATGGATGTGTGAGCGACTTGAAATTAGTTATCATAGGAATAATCATGGGAGTATTGGTTCCTAATAAACACAATCAAAGATTCAACATTAACTGGGGTGTAGTCATAGAGGCCATGGTAGATGAGGTGCGCACTTATGCATGGAATCTAGTTATTCTAGCTACACTATACAATAATATGCATCAGGTGGTTTATTTGTGAGGGCATAGCTTATCTGTTGGAGTAAACCTATTACATATCTGGGCTTGGGAGCACATTGTCATGCTTCGACTAATGATTTCTTTGAGTGATGTTGATGAGGATGATCTAGTGGTATATAGGTATGTAGGTATGATCACAATCCACCATACAAGAGTGACAAGTATAGCCTATTAGAGGAGCACCTTGGATGATATGACAATATTTAGATGGAGACTTTGGCTATAGGCACAACCATGGGACGATGACCATTATCAACTCTTTTATGCTAGATAGATACGGTGGCTCATGGGCGACTAGATTCACATTATAGAGAGGTACCTCCCTGAGCGAGTCATAAGACAATTTGGGGACATGAAGGATGTCCTGACACTTGATTATAGGGTGATATATGCATGCTCTTTCAAAGATATTGGAGCTTGGGGGCCTTAGACAGTTTCCCAAGTAGCGATTGACAACTTCACATAGCAGGCTCCCTTGCCATGGGCTTATGCGGGTGGTGCAATGGATCCCGAGATGATTCTGACTTATGATGCCTAGTTCTCTCAACACCAGACCCTTAGGTTGAAAAACCTGACAGGGGTTGATGGTGCAGGTCATAGTAGAGTTCAGGGCAGAGGTAGAGGATAGGTTCCTCAGTAGCACGTACAAATTCTTAGGTAGGTTTTGGGATAGGTTGGTCATATTGGACATATACATCAATAGCCTCCCTAGTAGCCTTGTTTGGTACATCCACAAGTACAAATGCAATAGCCTTTGAGGCCAAATATTTAGGGTTTGCTATAGTAGTGGACAACAAAGAGATATACCGCTATATAGGAGAGAGACACTGCTCGCCAAGAGTGAGATTAGGCCAGAGCTAAGCGAGAATGATACCAATAGAAGAGAAACCAGGAGTGCCAATAGTGGCAATAGGTAGATCTACAACTGGCTCAGGAGATGGCTTAGAGAAAGTAGTTGGAGGCTAGTTTTGCACAAGGACAAGGTACCATTGTCTTAGCCACATTATATAGTCAGGCTATGGCTGACGCTTCATACTATCAGACCTTGTACTATCGCGAGGTTACTTGGCATAAAAAATAATCGAATGTTTCACATAGGAGTGGTGTAGCACTAAGCGGATTAGTAGGTGGCCCCTTAGTAGAGAGGTCAGATAGAGGTCCACCACTCTAAGAGGAGGATCGAGGGAGTAGAGGATAGCTCCTATGTAGACATATTTTTGATATATCCTGATTATTGATGTATACTCATTCATTGACTCATTTTTGTTAGCCTTGTATATATATATTGATGTATATCACATACTTGACTTGTATCATAACATTGATGATTTTGATATACATGAGATGAATTTCGATGTGATCATGATATATGATGCTTTATTTTATGCTTATGATGTTATGTAATGTATGCTTTATGATTCATTATGGATGCATGTATGCAATTGTGATGTATTTATTATGCTTATGATATGATGTGATGTAGATGTATATGTAGATGATGCTCATGTTATGGATGATATTGATGCATTTATTTTTATATTTTGATGTGACATATTATGAATATGCATGATATATGCTATGACATGTTGATAGTTTATGGATGCAGGATAGATGCACTTATTTTTCTATTATGCCATGATACTTGGATGTTAGTAAGAATTAGATAGAATATGGATAGAAGATAAAAGAATGATATGGATGATTTTATTAGCCTTTATTTATGTTGATTCATAATTCCAACAAATCTATAATTATTCTGAGATTTTATTGGATATGGTGACAAGAGAGATGATATTGCTTTGCTTTTAGGAATTTGTTTAATTCATCATAACAATCCTTATTTTTGATATAGAAAATAAATATGATGAACCAAGGTATGAAGAACCAGGGCGACATTGTATCTAATGAGTTGGAATTTGACTCTGCAAATAGATAGGAGTGTCCTTATTCATACCTGACATACAAAGACCTTGTTTGACCATGTGAAAGAATGAGCCATCGAAGTAAAGAGACTAATACAAAAAAGGTATGAATTAGAACCTAATATGTACTAGCCATTATTTTACTTGAGACTATCTTGACACATGTAAGATAAGCATTCACAAAGGTTGTACTACAAGAATATCCAACAAGCACATCAAACGAAAGCAATGATAAATGCCCTATTCCTTTCTCTCTAAATCATTTTAATAGACATCATCGAGAGATCGTTGGAATGGACCAATAAGCTAAATCATAGGAAAATATTTTAATGAACAAACAATCAATGTTATTCATATCAACTGCCAAAGAGATTTTGATGCTCTTAGGTGATATTTGGAATGATTCCCATTGTTGGAATGATATATCCTAGGACATGCATTAGATTTGTGTTAACCTAATTAGGCCATTGACATATACTTAATTAACGAGTTCAAAGATTAACCTTGACTTCATAATTTGTTTTCATTAACTTTTACCTTCTTTAATGTTGCACTTACTTCTACTTGCTTCACTAAAGGGTGGGAATGTTGATCAATTTATTATGAATGAAGATTATTACAAGTGAAAGTGAGATGTAACATGTGATTTTGAGCTTTTTGGAATATTTCAGTGTTTTTGAGGTTGTTTTGATTTATGATTATTTGAGTGTTTAAAGTTTTTGAGTTATTTTAGGTCGTTTTGAGCTTTTAAATGTTTTCCAAATGTTTTTACATTTTCAAGCTTTTGCCACTCTTTAGGTTTTTTAGAATTTTTAAATGTTTTTATGTTTTCAAGGTGAGAACAGGACCTAAGAGGGATTGGCCGAATGCCTCAGGGACTCATCGATGATGGCCTTGCCTACATAAGCATAGAGAGAATGTAGTTCAACCAACTCCTTAACACATGCTCGTTTATTGATGAGATATGAACATTTTGAATTACCATTTTATTATGATGGAATCCTAAAGGATTGACTTAATGAATCGGGGGCTCATCGATGATGGTCTTGCCTATGTAAGCTCAGAGACAACGTAGTTTGACAAGTGTTTTTGACTTTTGTGACATGTTTTAGACCTTTTTAGGGGTTTTTGTGTAATCTGGATGCTTTTTGAGATTTTTGACATGTTATGAATGTTTTTGGATTTCAAGATGATTTGGATGTTTTTGGGATTTTGACCTTTACAAATGTTTCAATTTTTTAGGGGTTTTGAGCTTTACAATTTTTTTTGATGTTTTTGAGGTTTTGATCTTTACAGATATTTTAATTTTTAGGGATCTTAACAATTTTGTGAATGTTTTTGGTGATTTCTGATGTTTTTTGGATTTTTCGAGAATGATACCTACAAGACTTAGGCAATACAAGAATCCAATCTAGTGACCAAGTATAAAAGGATGCCCTCAACCAAGTGTTACAAAACTTTGATAAGAATCAGATAGGATGACTTGAGGGTACAACTCAATAAGATGAATAGACATTTTCCTGAATACCAAGCCATGGTGAGATGAAAATGGATGGGTGAAAAATGGATGCCAATTTTATTATATGAATGGGATGGAGTGATAAGAGTACTTAATAGATGGGAGATGGAGCTTATATATGCAAGGTGCCTATTTATTAGGTTTTCACCAAGGTACCTGCCCAAAATGCCACCAAAGTGGTTTTCACTAGAGGACAATTTTTCTCTTTAGTGTTTTCAATCCTTTTTCTATTTATTTTTTTGGATTTTTTATTTTTTTGAAATATTGCCCCTCCTAGGCTAGGCATAAAACCTCTTAAGATACATACTATTCATAGGTTCCTACAATGGATCTCCTTCTAGTGTTGCGAGTTGATAAGCTCTTGATCCATAATGAGTTGTGATGACAAAGGGTCCCAACTAGTTTGGTTCAAACTTCCCCTTGCTATTTTGGTATAACATGTTCTTATGATTTTCTTTTAGTACAAGATCTCCCACTTGGAAGTTTCAACATTGATATTTCTATTTTAACTCCTCTTGATTCTATTTCGATAAACTTGAAGATGATTGAGTGCTTCTAGACATTGTTCATCTAGAAATTCCAATTCATTTAGCTTTGCTACTTTGTATTCTTCCTTGGTGATCAAGTTCTATAGAGATACTCTCAATGAAGGGAGCTCAATATCAATAGGAAAAATAGTTTCATTACCATAAAATAGAGAATAAGGTGTAGCACCAGTTGGTGTTTTGATGCTAGTGTGATATGCCCAAAGAGTAGGATTTAATTGTAGATTCCAATCTCAGCCAACGTCATTAATCATCTTTTTAAGAATCTTGATGATGGTTTTTTCAGGTTTGGCCATTTCCTTAGGGATAGTAGGGGGTTGAGAAATGGTGTTGGATGTTGAACTTATTGCATAGATCTCTTACATCCTAGTTCTTGAAGGGTGTTCCATTATCTGTGATAATGGCTTATGGAACATCGTAACGACAGATAAGGTAGTTAAGGATGAAATTTGAGATTTGTTTCCCAGTGATATATGTCATAGGAATAGCTTCTATCCACTTCATAAAATAGTCAGTGGTGGTAATAATGAACTTGTGTCCATTGGAAGAAGTGGGTGTAATTTTGCTTATGAGATCAAGCCCCCATTGAGAAAATGGCCATGGAGTTACCATTGGTTGGAGTTCTTGCATTGTAGCATGGATGAGATCTCCATGTTGTTGACATTATAAACATTTCTTGACAAATTGATTTGACTCCTACTCCATGGTGGGCTAATAATATAATGTTTTCAATAACTTTTTGGCCAAGGTTACACTATTTGAATGTGACCCGTATATGCCTTCGTATATTTCTTTCAAAGCGATGTAAGCTTCCTCTTGGATTAAACATCTGGGTAATGTATTATTGAAACTTCTTTGGTATAGGGTATCACCAACAATGACACATCATGAGGCTCTTCTAATAAATATTTTTCGCAAGCTAAGGGTGATATCGGTGGGGAATATACCTCTATGTAGGTAGGCAAATATGTCATGGTACTAGGTGAACTGAGACTAACAATCTTACATACGAAATCTAATTCTTGAATCTAAAATGTTGGTATGAGAAGCTACTCCACAAGAATTTCATATTTTGAGTTGTTCTTTGGTATGCCAGTAACGAGCTAATAGTAGCCATGGAATCAACTACTCTATTATTAATCCTTGGTATTTGCTCAAAAGTTATATCAATGAAGAATTCCTTGCAACTGTCCGCCATTTTCTTGTATGGTGTGAGCTTGTCATCTTTTCTTTGATAATCATCATTGACTTGTTTCACTATCAGTTGTGAATCTCCATATACTCGAAGCTCTTGGATTTACCATTGAATTGTAGCCCTTAATCCATTGATAAGTGCTTCATACTTCACTGTGTTGTTGGTAAAAGGAAATGCCAATTTGAAAGATTTGGGTATGAAATCCCCCTATGGAGTGATGAACAAAATTCTTGCTCCTAACCCATGTTGTGTATGCAATCCATCAAAGTATAACTCCCACTTCTTGAATGTTGTAAGGGTGAAGATGGAATCATCTGGAAACTTTGATACCAATGGGTTCTCTGAACATAATGGTGACTCAACTATTTGATTTTCTATAACTTGTCCCTTGATGGCTTTTCGATCGACATATTTAATGTCAAATCACTCAAGATCATCACCCATTTTTCCATGTGACTAGTGAGTGTAGATTTTGATAGAAAATATTTCAAAGGATCCACTTTAGAAATGAGTTTGAATTGATGGGACAACATGTAGTGTATCAACTTTTGAGAAGCAAATACAACTGTTAAACAAGCTCTCTCTATGGGTGAATAATCAAGCTCAAAACCAAATAGAGTTCTACTAATGTAATATATGGCTCATTCTTTTCCATTTTCATCATGTTGAGCTAGGAGAGATCCTAACACTGTTGAGGTTGCTGAAACGTATAAGATCAAAGGTTTTCCTATTTTTGGTGGCATTAAGACTGGTGGTGTCGCTAAGTAATCCTTGAGTTGTTAAAATTCTTGTTCATAGTTATCATCCCATTTGTATGCCACACCTTTGTGAAGGAGATGAGTAAATAAGTGACATTTATTTGCTAGTTGTGTGATGAATCTCTTAATTGATTGTAATTTACCTTGAAGGCTCCTTAGCTACTTGAGTGACTTCGGTGGTTCCATTTCCATAATTGCTTTTACTTTTTTTGGATCAACCTTAATGCCTCTTCATGACACTATACATCCCAACATCTTACAGTGGTGACACCAAAGACACACTTTCTTGGGTTCAACCTTACACTGTATTTAGATCAAGCTTGTCAAAAAATTGAGGTAGTACCTCTAGATGTCCTTTCCTTGTCATATATTTAGCCAAGATGTCATCTACGTAGTCCTCAAGGATCTTGTGGAACACATCATGAAAGATTAGTTGTATTGCCCTTTGATATGTAGCCCTTGCATTTTTGAGATTGAAAGGCATTATGTTCCAACAATACATCCCCCATGGACAAGTAAAAGTTTTTTTGTGCTAATCATCCTTAGCATTCATGATTTGGCTATACCTTGAAAATCCATCTATAAGAGATAACATTTCGTGACTAGCTGTGAGATCCACAATGATGTCTATATTGGGTAGTGGAAAATCATCTTTAATGCATGCTTTATTTAAGTCCATAAAGTTTGTGCAAATCCTTATGCCCCTAGTGGGTTTGGAAACTAGAACCATATTGGAAACCCACTTAGGATAGTCAATTAGCCTAATAAAACCAACATAAGTAATTTTTGCAACTCCACCTTGACCAGAAATGCTATTTGAGGATGCATCTTTCATAGCTTTTGTTTAACTAGCTTAGCATCTGGGAAAACTGTGAGATGGTGAACCAATGATGATGTATCAAGACCCGACATATCAGCATATGACCATGCAAAGCAAATCTTCCTTTTTTTGATAAATTTACCAAATTTTGTGTCTCTTCATCATCTAATAAGGAAGCATGGAATGCTATCTAAGGAGCTTCTTTTGTTTCTACATTAACTGAATTTGATGGTTTTACAAGAACTATTGTCTTTTCCTACTCTAGATGAGGGAGATTGAATCCTCCATCCTTGAGTGCCTCAAATAGGTTTTCAACTTTGTATGTGTCATTTCTTTTTACTATTTTACAATTGAAAAGTACCACGTTGTGGTTTTCACTTAAAGATCATGTATTGATTTTCAAATTTTCTCTTTTTCGACTAAAGGATTCAATCATCTCCCCAAAATAGCTCTTGTGTCTAACTAAATATCAAAACTTACCTTATGATCTCCAAAGATGTGATCTCTATCTCCCATGAATTCAGAAATGGCCTCATCATTTTCAAATGAATCAAGAACCAGTGTGTGTTGTTTGTCCTAGTCAATTAATTGAGGATAGATAAGGTTTATTTCTTTGTCTTTGGTTGGTGAGGAAAAGGAAGTAGTCATGATCATGTAAATCAATGTGTGTTCAAATAAATCTATGATGCACATTGGAGTGTCATCGATATTTTTGTACTCAAATGTATTTAGCCAAGGGGAAGCTTTATCCGAGCTTCGATCGAATTATCATTAACATGAGGGACCACATCTTTGGTTAGGGTGTAACCAAGACCAATGTTCTTTATGCGTTTCTCAAGAATTATTGGTTCTCTCATTCTTTGTTGGTTTAATCTAAGGCCACTTATGCCAGTTGTAGACATCCAAATTTGATCGCTCCCATACGATCAAATTTACCTCTTTATTCATCCATTCCGTCAATATTAATTTATTTAATTAATATTACACTTCCCACCTAAGGTTCTTAAAGTATTTAATTTAACAATTAAATGCTTTACCTTACATCCTTTCCTTCTCTTAATTAAATAAATACATCAATTTATTTAATTTAGTCATCTAATCTTTTTGAATAAAATCAGTTTAAAATTCTTCATTTTTCTCTCTCCTTGTCACATCCTCCATAATCCCTTTCTAATTTGGATTAATTTAATTAATTCATGATTAATATGTGCATTCTCTTAATCAAGGATTAATGTCACATCCTCCTACATTTGCCACTTGCTTCTAATCTCTCATTAATTACCTTAATCAGGTATTTGCACAACCTTAATCAAAGTCATTATCCACTTTTACCACCCCTTTTTAGTCAACCTTTTCATTTGCCTTTCTTGGCATTGACCCTCTTTCCCATGTGAATTTTTAATTCACATTTATTCATCCCAGGTCTCTCTCCTCCCCATGTGAATTTTTAATTCACATTTTATCCTTCCAAGACTTCTAGAACATTTGACTTGTCACCTCATCCACATGTGATTAATTCCCACCTTTTTGGAGACCCTCTCTTATCCATTAGATTTTCCTAAGAATGTGAATTTTTAATTCACATTTATTTCTCCAACCACTTTCTCTTTTCCCATGGAGATTTTTGAGGAATTCCAAAATTCTTCAAATGTCACTTTCATCCTCACATGGAGACAAGAAGTTTCTTTTTGAGGAAATCTTCTCACCCCCCAAGATACTTTTCCTTCTTCCACATGTCAAAATGTGAGGGCTTGTGAGTCCTCAACTCACCTTAGCCCTTCATCTTGGCCTTGTTGGATAAATCTCAACCATTGAATTCTCTAGAGGATTCAAATTCCTCTATAAATACCCCCTCCTCTAAGGCATTTTCAACACTTAGTCATTTGAGCAACCTTATGCTGTCATTTTGTGCACTCATTTTACAAGCATTTTCTCTCATCTAGCCATCCATTTTAGCCATTTGCATTTGCATCCCACCATATAGTTAATCTTGCATTTAGCTACATCAATAGCCATCTAAGGAGCATACAAAACAATCAAAATCAAGGGCCAACCAAGGAATTTCAACAACAAAGAAGGTATAATCGTCTTACAATCTTCATTTTAGCTTATTTCTTTGCTTTATCATTCCTTAGGCTAATATTTTTGAGGTGTTCTTTGTGTTTTTCCATTGCATTTTAGTTGCTTTTGCACATTTAAAATAGGTTAAAACTCGAGGATACACACCAGTGTAACCCATACTCTTCATAAGTTGAAATCCCTTGCTGCTTGTGTCAACTGGTAGTGGGAGTTCTTCTTTCTTATCTTGATAGATCCATTATGATATGTTTTCATAATCTATTAATTTAGCATTTAGGTCTCCCCACTTCTCAAATGTGGTTTGATTGATATTCTTGGTGACTTTCTCAATGTGGTGGGGTTTACCATGAGATTTTGGATTTGAACTCAATTGTCCTAAGAAAGACTCCAAGAGGTTGTGTTCTCCACAATCAATATCCTTGGCTTGAATATTGACATCATGTGGTACTTTTTTAGATTTAGATGTAGAACTTGATGTGGATGCTAGTGATGTTGGATTAACATAAGAAGAAGGTACAAGAACCTCATCATTATTTGGAACTTGCAATACTATGGAATATTTCTCCTCTATCCCTCTACAATAATAGAAAGGTTCTAGACCACCTTGAATAGTAATCTCTTTGTCATTATAGGGGAACTTAAGACGTTGATGATATGTAGAAGCCATTGCTTGCATTGTATGAATCCACTGTCCACCAAGAAGAATATTATATGACAAGTCAAGATTCAAAACTTGACATGTTGTTTCTGCTATTGTTGGTCCCACTGAATAGATAATGTGATGGTCCCTTCAGAATATCTCTCTTCATCATCATAACCTCTTATTCTTGCTCCTTTGCTTCTTTCTATGACTCCTTCTGAATAGCCCAAACATGTAATTAATTAGAGTGAACAAATGTTAAAATTGCACCCCCATCTATTAAGACTCTTTTCACCTTGTTCTTATGCACCAATACCTCAAGATGCAGTGCATGATTGTAAAATGATTTGGATGGAAGGTCATTCTCTATGAATAAAAGATGGTGAGTGGATGATATGTGTCCCACCATGGTTTGAAAGTGTTCATTATCAATGTCATTAGGCACAAATGACGAAGATAAGGATTTCTCTAGAATTTCCTTATGGGTTGGTGAAATTTTCAAAAGCTCTAGAATAAATATTTGGGCTAGTGTCTTCTTGAGTTGATCAAGAAGACTATAATCTGTGGCATTATCCTTAGGTGGTACTCTTGGTTGTAAAGGATACCCTTGTATGGTTATCTTTCCCCATCGTGTGGTGACTCCACACTCTAGATTTCTTCCTTGGATGGTATGAAAGGAAGTCGAGCAAGTGGAAATGGCTTCCTACACTAATCTAAGTAGGGGAGAGTTACAAAAATTTCTTTAACACCTTATTATGTTACAATAAGAGAAACACTTACATAGAATAAAAGATAGAACAACAAGTACACACATACAACATACACCAGATATACGTTGGGAAAACCCTTTCAGGTAAAATACCCCACCCTCCAAAAGCATAGTACTTCTATATTACTTCAAATTGGAGTTACAATATAGCCCAAGTACAATTCTTCTACAAAAGTGCTTCATCACAAACACCTGTTCTAGAGTTAACCTGACAACACTTCGTTAACTGCAAACAAAACTATGCATTCTACAATGCAAGGTACTCATTTTATAGAGAGACACAAGATTAAAGAAGCATCTAGAAGGAGAGGGGCATCCAAATCTACATGGCACAATATTCCTTGCCATTAACATGTATTTGGACACATGTAACATATTCCCTTACACCCCTCACAATTGCCATGCATGCAAATATTCTCTTTCCCAGCTTGGGTGCCTAAAATGTGCTCATATTTTCTTATGAAAAATTCCTTACAACTATCATAGAATATGTCATAAATCTTCCATAAAGTCTGTCATAGAATCCATAAGAGAATCTGTCATAACCGATTAAAAATAGCCAATTCTCTTACATCCTGTCATAACCCAAACTGGGTGCCAACTTGCTCCCATGCATTCAAAGATGCCTTATGACATGTCATCGAATTTTTCATATGTCATAGATTCCAAAGCGAGACACCTATGTCCACTTGGGATGATTATGTGTCATCCAATCACCTCCAACGCGGATACCGCCCAACTGATGGTCCCAATTTACGACATGACACCATAAACAATTAAATAATATAAATAAATATAATATTTAAAAAATTAATTAAATCAATATTAAGACTCTAAGGTTGAGACACCTTAACCCCAACATGGTAATGACAGATACATAATTATTGGATGAATATGTGTTTCCTACGACATTGTCATAGGTATGGCTGACTTGGTTAAATACCTTCCCTTTTCCTTTTCCTGCATCATTTCTTTGTCCATGTTCTGGCATTGGATTCTTGTATATTCCAAGGTCATCATTTCCTGAAGTTCCTAATCTTTGATCAACATTTATATCACCATGTTCTATAAGATCTTGAATGACATTTTTTAATTTCATGTAGTTGGATGTTTTGTGATCTTTGATTACAATGGTATTCACAAAAAATAGTGTCTTTATACCCTAGAGGTTTAACTTCAGGTTTGGGATATTGATGAAAATCAGGAATTTTGATAAGATTAGTTTGAATTAATTTATGTAATATAGTTTCAATAGGTTCTCCCAAAGGAGTATATTTTTGCCTTGGAGGATAATTGTTTGATCTTTGTTGCCCTTGTTGACCTTGTTGATTATTGATAGTTTGCACATTTTGCTGATTTTCTTGTTGGAATGTAGGTTTAAGAGGAGCATTGATGATCACCTTTACATCCACAACACAATCATTAGTAATGTTCTTATTTTTAGCCCAAAATTGGGGTTTGTCGCTATTACTAGATGATGGTTTATCATTAGATATTTGGATGGCTCCTTTTGCAATTAGAGCTCTTTCGATTGCACTACCCTTGGAGATTAATTCTTCAAATGTAGAAACACATTGCATACACAATTGAAAGGCCAAATCAATACCTAGATTTCCAAAAAGTATTTTGACATTTTTTTTTGTTGGTATAGGCTATTTACACTTGCTAGCTTTGTGTCTCCTTCGTTGTAAAAAAGTAGCAAAGGGTTCTCCTATGTTTTGTTTTAGTGTGCAAAGATCCTCCAATGTTATGTTGTCATCAATATTATAAGAGAAATGCATGATGAATTGATCTATGATCTATTGAAATGCCTTAATTCCAAGAGGTAGATGTGAAAACCATTTCATTGCTATTCCACCCAAGATTCTTGTAAATAGTCTCATAAGATATGAATCATTGTATGAGAATTCCATACAAGCAACCTAAAAATCTCTTATATTCTCCTTAGGATTTTTTCTTCCCTTATATTTGTCAAACTTTGGAATCTCAAAGTTTGGAGGAAAAGGTATCATCATGATGCTTTTATCAAATGGGTACGGTCATAAGTCTTGGACTGCATATGATTTCTTTACCTTTCTTGCTTGAATATCTTGTATCTTTTGGGTCAACATTTGTATTTGTGATGAAATGTCCATGTTTGTGTTGACCAATGGTGTAACATACATATGATATTGATGTGGAGGGGCATTGTATGAGTGATATTGTGAATTAGATGGTAGTGTGAGAGGTGTGTTAAATGTTCCACCATATTGGTATTGTGGTGTGGTATTTCCTTGAGATTGAATGTATTGTTGACCTTGAGGATTAAGATTTTGTTGACGGGTGATCCCACAATATTGGTTTACAATTCCGTCGAGGAAGGAAAATTTCAAAAATGCTCCCATGAAGAAAATTTCAAGTTTTTGGGGGTTCGCACGAAGGGGGTGTTTGCTCTAACCCCCCTTTGAGTGAACCCCCTTTTTGTGATGTGACCATTTTTTTCACGTTTTTTAAAATGAAATAAAAGGGAAAGTCAAGATAGTACTGGCTAACCCCCTTCACTCGAAAGGGTCAAGGGGGGTTCACTCAAAGGGGGCTTCGAGCGAACCCCCCTTTTTTGCCCTTCTCCCCTTCTTCTACCAAATTTCTACAAAAATTTTCCTTTGAAGCTCAGGTTGAGGATGAAAATGGAGGAAACTTCATAGACCCAATTAGATGATGGTAGTCCTTAGAACAAGCCATCCATTGAATATAATTTTAATATATTTTGGTTTTATTATGTATTTTTTTTAGTTTAATTAAACATAGATTTTTCATCAAAAATCAAGCTCATTGTTCTGCACATGTGGAAAAATAGTAGATTATAAAAAAATTTCTAAAAACATGTTCATGCTGTAGTATTAATGTCCTTTGATCTAGTAAAAATAAATTGAATTCTGACACAATCCAAAAAAAGTTATGTTGTGTAATGACTAAAAAATATTCAATAAAAACATTATGAAACCAAAATGAACATGCTGATATCATAGTTACAAAGTTAAATTCAAAAAAATAGAATTTTATATTTTATAGAGCAGGTTGTGTACTTGAACATCACTTTAAAATGATGCTTTATCGTTAAAACTAGTTTTCAAAATGAGATGGAAAAAGGAAATGCAATGATTCCAAGTTTAAAAAAATAAATTATATTTAGAATCTTACAAAAACAAAATTTCACAAATCAATGAAGTTTGCATCATCTTCTTCAAATTTCGGTTTTGTAAAATATGTGTGCCCTGCCAGAAGATTGAGTTAAAAACGTCTGGGTGTAGTTTGGCCAAAAATTGTAAAACTAGTATTGTGGAATCACCTTGACCTGAGGAAAATATTGAAAATTTTGTTGTTGAGAAAGCAATTATTGTTGAGCATACATTTTTGGGCTTGTGCTTGCTGTCGAGCTTGTAATTGATCATGAGAAAAACCTTGTTGTTGACTCATGTGTTGATTAGGAACACCATTTTGATTTGGCACAACGTTTTTATTTGGAACAAGGTTTTAATT